>BMAO01005749.1:0-54759 GCA_019973975.1 Trichonephila clavata
AGGGGAACTATAACAGGAGGAATTGAAAAAGAGTTGGATGTATTTATCTTAAGAGTTAAAGAATGCTTTATGGTCATCGTTTTGACAAGTCTAAAAAAATTCAATTCATATTCGCCTCCTCGTTTTCACTGCTCTTCAGGAAAAGCAAAGAAAATTATTCGACTATTTGAGTTTAAATGTTTGAGTTGAGCTGACTGTCCTCGTGAGTTCAAATCCCCCCCCTCCCGCTTGCATTCTTACGCGCTTACATTATCACAGTTCATTATTTTCTTTAGAAAACAAAAACACAAATAGTGATTGGAAAGAGGTAAATTTTTGCTGTCCTGAAAAATTCCAGCTCACCACTTTGTTGCTTTTTGCAAAACAAAAATAATAAACAAATGCATTCTTTATTTCTCGAAGTATCATCAATTATACACTCTCTGGTGTCATACGAGCGTTGTTTGTTGTAGAACACAGTAATGCGATTGTTTTTTTTTATATATATAATTTGGAATTTGTTCTCTATATAACCTTTACTGGAGCATTGAAGCGAAAAATGATTGATTTTGTCACTTCGCAAGTTCATGGCCGGAGAGCAAGACAAATAGATTCTTTTTTTTTTTTAATTATTATTATTATTTGTTCATATTAAACGCTCCTGTGATAACTGAGCGAGCGTGTAATGAAATTGTATAGAGGATATACACTGGTGTGCAAAAATTAAGGACGAGACGGTTTTTTCAATATAACTTTGTACAAAAGCATTCCAAATCAACACATTTAATACCGTAAGATCCCCAATACGTAAGGACATGAGTAATGTAAGCAACACTTACTAAAAGAGAAATCAGAGGGATAAAAAGAAGCTTTATTGAAAAAGTAGCATGGAGCGCAATGCGACTGAAGGCCGAAACATCCCTGTGATGGGTGTCCAGCAAGAAATATCCGGTCTTTAGTAGGGGATATGATCTCCCTGACTGCTAGGCAGGTTTCACAGCGTCTGCCATGCTGAGAATGAGGGTGTCAATGAGTTGTTGAGGCATTGCTGCCCATTCGTCTTGCAGCGCCAATCGAAGCTCCGGAATCGTTACTGGTGGTAAGGTACGAGCTGCCAAGCGTCTGCCTAGAAAATCCCATACATGCTCGATGGGATTGAGATCCAGAGATCGTGCCGGCCAATCCATACGTTCAATATCCTCACTCTCTAAGAGCTGTTCGGCAGCTACTGTGCGATGACATGGTGCATTGTCGTCCATGAAAAGGAACTGCGGACCCATAGCGCCTCTAAAAAGATGCACATATGGAAGAAGAATCTCGTGACAATAACGGGTCCCGTTGACTGAACCTGCGTCGAAGATGTGAAGGTCTGTACGACTACCAAACATGATGCCTCCCCAAACGAGAACACCGCCACCTCCATACCTGTCCCTTTCAATGATGTTCGAGGGATGATTGCGGCTTCCCCGCTCTCTCCAGATGAGTATGCGATGAGAATCGCTACTCAGAGTGAATCTGCTCTCATCTGTAAAGAGTACTCGTCCCCATTCATTGTCTCTCCAATTCCGGTGTTCCCGGCACCACAGAGAACGCCTTCTCCGATGGGCAGGCGTTAGAGGTACACACCGTACAGGGCGTCGTGCAAACAGACCACCACCGTGCAGTCTTCTGGCCACGGTAAAACGCGATATCGGTCGTCCAGTCGCCTGTGTCGTGTGTTTAGCGATTTCTCCCGCTGTCTGCCGCCTGTTTCTTCTGGCCTGTAAGGCAATATACCGGTCATCTGCGGGTGTGGTTCCTCGTGGACGACCACTACTGAACCCCCGGATAGCTGTTCCTGTAGTTTGAAATTGTCTCCAAAGTCGTGAAACGATGCTGTGAGCAATTCCAAACTCTGCAGCCACACTTGTCACACTGCGACCTTCCTCCAACTTCCCAATGATTCGACCTCGGGTAAAAGCATCCAGATGTCGTCTAACAGATTGATTATTCGCCATTTCTCGCTGAGGCAGCAACTCGGTGTGATTTTAACTGCTATACGGTGTGCAATCTCTTTGCCAGAAATACTAATCTTACACCGACAACATGCTTTACTACTCAGACACTCCCCCATTACGTCTACCTGCATATCTGCGCATGTGCTACCGTACATCACCTCACTTAATCTCCTGATTGGTCTTTCTGTCCGCTCTGCCTCTTCGTTCAGCTGATATGCTAATTTTTCGACTTCGTCCTTAATTTTTGCACACCAGTGTATATTCAAAACTAATGCATATATTTCTTTAATTGATCAATGTATTCTTAAGTCTTCATTCAAGAAAATGAAAATTCCAAATTTATTGAATAACTTTTCCTATTTTGTACAAAAATTTCTCAAAGTGTGGGTTACAATCATGCTTGAGATCCTGCAACTAAATTCGAGAGTCTAGAAATATACATAAAAAAACTTACACACGGCTATATATGCAACTGAAAATAACCCCTTTCCAAGAATTTAATAATAAGTGTTGTGTAAATGATAATTAAGAATCTGGAGACGGGATTACAGTACATTTTCCTTTAAATTTTAGTGTAAAAGAATATTGAGAAACACAAATTCTGGAAACCTTTGAACTGAGCAATATTTTTCTTAGATGTGTTCATTAATTCGATTTTATTTTGAATCTTTTAAACAATTAAAATGAGGGAAAAAATTATTTAAAGATAGCAACTCGCAATAAGTAAATGTTCTTCTGCTCATTATTACTTAATATCGCAAGGAGTTTTTCCTTTATGGAACTGAATTTTAGAATTTAATCAATGATGCGTTATTTTCACGTGTTGGACTCTTTTTCGGAAATTTGAATTTCATAATAAACGTGGCAAAAGCGTTGTTTTCTATTCTAATTATTTGCCATTAAGAAAATAAAGAATTATTTTTTAATTTATTTTTATTATTGGTTATTATTTAATTATTTTAAGAATTATTATTTTGAAGAATTATTATTCTAATCTATTAAATCAAATTATTAACGTATATTCCGGCACCTATACTTAAGGTATTCGACTACTTGCGACAATTTTTTTAATGGAGATATGGGGATTTTTTTTGTGGTTTTTAGATTTATTTACTACAGTTTAAGAAAAATATGCTAAAATTAAGAGGAAAAGAAATTATTTTTACTAAAAAGGGAAATAATTGGTAAAAATTTACAAAAAATTACATAAAGGGGCTCATTCTGTAACCAAAAGTTTATGAACAAATTTTCGATTTTGATGTGCTGCTTTGCTATTCATTTTTGAAATGGCCTTCAGGAAAAGAGATATTTTAAATTCTACAAAAACTACAGCACTTTATCTTAATTATATGAAGTTACTTAAAAAAAAACAGTGATTATATATTAACATAAGAGACTGTAAATTTTGTAATACAGCAGTGATTGATAAATCTGAAGGTTAAAACACTTCTGCTATTATACAGAATATACACAAAAAAATTCAGTTAATTATTTTCAAAACTGTTTTAGCAATCGCGGGCCCTGTTTGAGCATTTAAAAAAAAACACGCACACACACATTTTGAGTAAAACGCGTTTTAAAGTATGATATCTTGCTTAAAGTAGTGGCATCTGCTTTTACTAAAACACTTGTAGTTTTTGTTCTAGTGAATGGAAAATAATAAACTTTGTATTTTTATAAAGCTAATTAGATGGCCTATAATATAAAATCATAAAAAAATTGTCAATTTTTGGCAAAATTCACACAATTTTAGGGTAGTCGTATACCTTAACAAATAACATTTTTGCAGCTCTAGGTATATTCGCGTTTAACGCGAAGAAATCGTAAATGTACATGAGTAATAGTCTTATCTTTTGAAGTCTAGATATAGAGTATGAGTGGATATTAAAATTATAGTATGAAATTAATCCTCGCACTAAAAATTCTAGTAGTATATCTGACATGATTATTTATTTACCAATCAGAGTAGCAATGATGGTGAAAAGGAAACAGAGTTTGTTGATGTACCTGAAAATATAACGGAAGACCAATATGATGAACTTTTCCTGTTATTCATTAATAAAACCATCATTCATCATTGGATTCATATTATCCAATAATGCGTTATGTTTTTTTTTTCCCTTTAACTTAATAGTTTTTATAGAAATTTGAAGAAATCTAATTTTCTTATTCTCATCTTTTCCTTATCTTAAAAAATGTCATTTTTATATCCGGCGTATAACGTGGACCCGAAAAATTCAATCTTATTTCTTTGTGTTAAAGGTGCCACTTATACGCAGGAATATTTGATATCTATTTATTGAATAAAATTTATGAAGCAGTATTTATCCAACAGTAGTGTTCTTAGTACACTTTGTGTGTGTCATCTACTTCAAATTTCTTTATTGCGGATTAACTATTCCATTCTATAAAAACGATAATTTACAACATCATTAACATTCCCCGTAGAGGTTTGATGTTTTTGAACGTTTTAAATGTTAGAGTAGGAGCAATAATTTCTACAGCTCACACACTTTAATATCGTTGTCGATTACGCAGATGATTTCCTAGAAGAAAAATTAGTACATGGTATGCGTATAGAGTTCATTCACTTTTCTTTGAACACGTGCGTCTCACGTTAACACTTTTGCAAAGGAGTAATTAAAAGTTCCATCAACTTCAGTGTAATTTGTTTGCCGTTGTCTGAGATGTTATTTAAGAGCATTTTCATTGTACTCATTTTAATATTCTGTTTCTAATCCTTATAAAGCTGTATTGGATACTTACTAACTAATGAAAAAAAATATTCGATGATTGCTACATATTTATATTAGCAGGATGTTTAACTTTATTATAACTGAGAGACACATGAAGGCAAACAATCCAAAATGTGTTTTTCAAAATATAAAGTGTTTCCCCAAATTTATTTACTAAAAATCGTAAAGCAAACTAATAAATGATATAATACATATATTTTGCATTACTGTTGAAAGAGATAGAAACATCTAATTAGTTTAAAGCAGTATTTATTTATTTATTTTCTTCTAAGTTTGGTGCAAGACTTCTTGAAGAAAATCCTGCTAGAATTTTTAAGATAGAGTAAGTATTTTATTTTTTATTTTTTGTTAATGGTGAGGCTTAATCATGTTTTCTCCTGATTCATGTTATCGGACTCAGGCGTATTTTTTTAAATTTGTCTTTCTCGAGAGAATGACCAAGATTCATTCAAGATGCTTAAGCTGCAGTGACTGTTAATTTGAACACCGCAACCCATAAACAAACTATTATAGGATGCTTAAAACTATTAGAATAACTCCTATTCACCGATGTAAAGAAAACGTGCTGAAAATGGCACTGACTAAACTTCTGCAAGCTAAATTACTTTTTAAGTGTAATTATTCAAGTACCTTTGCTGACAACTCATGTTTTGAATTCATGTCCGAACGATTTCCACTTCTTTTTGAAAACATTCAGTAATAGGACATTCACCTGAATGTTAAGTTTATGTGAAACCGAAAATGATCACTTTAAAAAGTTTTACCAATTAAAACTGTTTTGAGTAAGATACAATGTGTGATAAATTCTTCTAATCTACGCCCTCCTCTTAACTATTCCCTCATCATTTTTAAATGGAATATATCATCATCAATTATGAGTTAGCATAATTAAATTAGAGAGCTATAAACTGTTTACAGTTATGTTGAACAAAGGGGACACAACTGCTACATATTAGTTTAATTAATTTAGATTTACATCACTATCCAACTATTGAGCGAACTATTGGTAATAAATAGATTACGAAGATATGTCCTCTATAATATGTTTGATTAATTTCGAGGCCCATCTGTAGAATTAGCCATGAACAATGATCAGATAATATAAGTTATAACTCTGCCGATACATTTTTCCAAATTGCAAAGCACAGACGTCTTTTCTTTTCTTTTTTTCTGTATTTCTTCTTTACAGAAATCATAAGCTCACTTTTTTGCCTACAAATTATAATTTTATTAACTAGAGGATAAATGGTCGAGACGACTGAAGCTACATTTGATTACGCTGTGTGAGGTTTATATTCTTTAAGTTGGAAAAAAACAAATATATATGGCTTATTGTTAGACAAAATTCTAGATACAAGAAAAGAGGGATGAGATGACTAGGACAGTGCTTCTCAAACTTTCTATACTTGCGACACAGTTCCCAATCATATATAATTTTCACCGCCTCCCCCCTCCATACAATAGCAACGTATTGAATTCAATAATAATAAACTTTGACGTAAGGTTTAATACGACTTAAATTATAAACCGTGCAAATTATCAAGATAAGTATTAAATTTTGCATATAATTTTATGACAGGCCTATAGGGTCACTGGTAATTATTAAACTTGTTCTTAACTTAGTATTGTTATATTAATTATGAAACACATTGTGCACAGTAGTGATAAGTGCATTATAAGTGCGTTATATTAGTGTAAATGTGTATTTTATTTTTTATTATGTCAGAATGTATTTTGTTTTGCTTGTTTTCAATTTTTTTAAAAATAATCTTTTGTCTTCGACTTTTCAATATACTCGTACCCCCTTGTAGGGTTTTCACGCCCTCCTAGGGGGCATGCCCCACAGTTTGAGAAACACTGGACTAGGAGTAAAGTTGAAAATTAAGAAAGATCCCTAGGGAATCCCAAGGGCTCATTCCTTACCAAAGAGAGGTCTTGATTAATTATTAATATAGCACTTTTAAGTATAATGAGATATACTACCAACAGGCCTTTTAATTGACCAGGTCAAGTGACCAGGACCTCTTGAACCAGGTCAAGTGACAAAAATAACGCCTGAGTTGGCCCCTCTTTCTAAATTTTTCCACTATTCCATCAAAAGAAATTTTAACCTCAGTAGATTTAACCTGTATTAGCCCCTGTACATTTCAAATTTTTAAAGGCATCAAGTTTAGAACCCACGTCTGACAAAACCAAGGCTAGCCACGAGCTCGTGAGACCATTCACGGCCGTTTGAATACCGCGACCTCTTATCAAAAATTTCAAACCCCATGGGAGGAAGGAAAAATGACTTGGGTTCATAAACCCCTAAGGGGAGATTGGATAAGACAATTTTCAGCTCTGGTAAAGAAATATTAAGGAAAAACTCGCAAAATTGCTCTTCGTCTTCTGATAATCGACATTTTATAACCTCTAATTATATTTTCTTTAATGTTAAACTACTTATAATAGCACAACTCTTGTAAAATTTTTGTATCGACTAATATATTTATACACATTATTTCTCATTAGCTTTAATCGCATAATCCTACCAATGCATCCAATGATTTAACATTTTCTTTACTTTTTAGCAAAAAGCATTCTATTTGAAAGCAGAAAGTGTTCAAATGAAAATTCTCATCATTATTTCGAAGTCTCACACTGAGTAGTACAGTAAACAAGTAAAATAAAAAAAAATTAAGTCAATTCGTACTTACGTCAACAAAGAAAAGTTTTATTTTAGTTACTTTTTATTAAATAGTTACAATTAATATAAATATGTATATACATTTGACAGAATTATAATATTAAGTGATAAAATAGATACGATTTTCCTTGCAATTTTCCATTTTCCTTTCTATATGGGGAGTTAGACTATTTTTTTGTTTGTAACTATTGATTCATAAATTAAATTTAACTAATCTAATAAAATAGTATAGTAAAAAAAGAGATCACATTCGCAGAAATTAGGCTACCCCAGGTGAGATTCGAACCCATGACCTTTGGATTAGTTCAACACGCTATCCATTGCTTTACAGGGACACAACGAACGATTTTCCTCTCTATGTATGTTGTTGAAATATTGTTTTTGTTGGTTACTATTTAGTCATTTTTTAATTTAATTAATGAATTAATATTTGAAAAAAAAACTGTATTAACATCACGTGTCATACACTGCAAATTTTAAAAAATGTATTTGAACTTGAATGAATGAATAGAAAGTATTTTATTAGTGATTGAAAATGTGTGAACACGATATAAATATATATATATATATATATATATAGGTAGAGAGTGAAATAATAGTAGGAATTGAATAAAACCAATTTAAAGCTATCAACAAAACACAGGAAACAAAAATAAGGAAGCAGATTTATATATATTTTAATTGTAACATAACCATACATTAAAACATATATTATGTTATTTTTTTAATATTGTAGTTTACGTTATAAACTTTAAAAAAAAAATTTTTTTTTGAAGTAATTTTTTATAAATTTTCAAAAATATACGCTTTTTTTTTTTGTGTCTTACAATTCAGAAAAGAAAATAAAATAATAAAATATTTCCAAATTCATTGAAAAACTTTGCATTTGTTTTTAAAAAAAGTATTGAAAGATTTATAATGTGACAAAAATTTCAAGTATGATTTATTTCTGGTATGTAGCTTGGTTGTAAAACCGGTAGGTTTCTGTTTAGCATCAAGGTATCAAGACCCCTAGATCATTAATGCCACTATCTAATCTTCAGAAGCTTACAGTACATAAGAAAGCATTTCTCTCTCTCTCTCTCTCTCATATATAGAATGACTACTCTTATCTACTGGGTGCCCCGAAATCAATCTGTTTAACACCGGAAATAGTTTCTTGACTCGCTTTGAAAACAGACCAAAGTTTTGTTTCACTCCCCCCTCCCCCAGCTCGAAAAATTTTCCTCGTCCTGTGAGCAAAAGTTACTTACACAGTTCAAGATCTATAATATGCAAGCCTAAAAAAATTCGAAATTACTTTTTGAAAGGAAGAGGTTCAGTTTTTCATTTCGACTCGTTAAATTTTTTTGGCTTTATTCGTAACGAAAAAAACAAACATAAACCTCCGCGGAAAGTACAGTACTCAGTATACTCTAATCTGAGATATAATTTTCAACCATTGAATGTTAAGGTATCCGAACACGTTCGGAGTACTTTTTAATAAAATAGCATATTTAAACATTATAAATACTTCTTAGGACTCAATACCAATAAATACTATTTTTTAACTATAACAATATTTAAAATAAATTACCTAAATTTTACAAAATCACAATTATAAGGGAAATTTTAGCAATAGTTTTGAAAAACTTCAAAGCAATTAGAGAACAAAGTCATGAACTTATATTATAAAAGTATTTCTAAAACAAAATTAGATGCATTTTTCTAGAAAATGTACTAAAATTGTGATATTTTATTAAAATTTGAAAATTTTAGAACTGATTGAGTAAACATTATAAGAAATATGGCATTCTTTATGAGACCATTATTTAAATAAGAAGCCAAAACTCAAAAAGTATTCATACAATAATAAATATAAATTTTAGTACATTCTCTAGAAAATAACATAAATATCAAGTTCAAAAAGTTTTATAGGAATACATTCGTAACATTTTGAGTTATCAAACTCGCTATGATCGATTTTGAGCAATTTAAATGCCCACTTCTGGTAGGTCAAGACCCACTTCCGGTTTTTCTAACTTTATAAAATTGATTGTAACTTGACCCCTAGGTAGTGTAGAAACAAAACAAGGTATGTTTTCTAAAGCCAAAAGATAGCTCTATTCAATTAAGTAAAAAGCAAAAATATCTGTCTTGACCGAATTTGGTCATCTTCAACGTGTTTGGATACCTTAAATAAATTTCACCTTCTCAATATCATTGTGCTTAACAATTAATTCGTGCCTGTAGAGCAATTCATTGTGTGTGTTGTGTGTGTGCTCATAATAAGGCATTAATCTACAATTTTTAATCATCTTAAACATAGCTTGAAATTTTAAGCATATTGGAACTTAAATATTTTACTGCATACGCTTTATTAAAGAATTACTAAATCATGGAATATGTCTAGACATGGTTAACGTATTTTCATGACAACTGCTATAATTTTCAGATATTTTTGAACAGCTTTAATACATTCTCGTAAAACAACTTAATCAGTAAATGAGACGTATATTATCAGTTTGGTTTGAAGGTCAATGTTTAACCTTTAAAAATGGATATATAGCGGTCATTGTCATATTAGACGTTGTTTTACGTGTAATTCCATCCTGACAAAACCTTCAGATAATTTAGTGAGTCAAGCTATAATACCAAGAAATCTATCATTTGGAAAAACATCTCTTTTTCCGCTTTTTCTGTTAAATTGGTGATTATTAATGTTAAGTATTACTATTCTGAGAAAATTTCAGTTCAATGTTTTTTTTCTCTACTCAGATATAATTTTCCACCAGTTCAATATGCCTGTTGCATATGATAAAATAAGTAGTTATATCATTTTAAAATAGATTAAATTTCCTTAAGTATGAAATTTTTTCAATAAAAACTAAAATCTGATTAATTCATTAAATTTCTAAGTTTGCAATAATTTTTTTCCTTGAAATTACTTATAATATAGTAAAGGAAAGCGTTTTATACTCCAGCTTGTGTGTCAAGTCTTTATTACAATTATTCTCAAAGTGTGAGAGTGAGAGTTTCATTAAAGTCTCACTATAAAGCAACACGAGAACTATTGGCAACGGACCTCGTAATTCTGAACCTCTGTCAAATGACGAGGATGACACCTGAGCTGTTACCTCTCTCCTAACTACCACAGCAGCGAGAGGACATTAACTCTCAACGACTTGAATCATCTCCCGCTATCATCAGTTATTTTGTAGAAATTGTGGGGGAACAAAAACTGTATTCAATATTTATAACACACAAATGATCTTTAAAAAAATTATATCTATCATATCTTTGAATAAAAAATAAAGTAATGAAGAAATATTTTATATATGTGTCACCGTTAAAGTGTATAATTCAGTTATTTCATAGAATAACTAGGTATTTCATGAAATAACTAGATAAGTCAGTTAAACAAAAAATAAATGAAAAATTTCATACTTTACCTACTTATTCTTTGAAATAACTAAGGATAGACCTTTAAAGTAAAAAATAAACAATTTCAAAAATATTTTATAAATTAATTGATCATAAATAGCTAAAATCTCTCGAAAAATACATTCTATCCCTTTTTCAGATGAAAAAGTGATAAATAATAAGGGAAAGCAGAGAGATGATATAATTTATTATTGCTCATATTGCTAACATTAGTAACACAGAAAGGGGGGAAAGGAATATGCTGCAAAAGTAGATTATGTTTAAATATTATCAACAAAAATACATGCTGGGGAGAAAAACTGTTGCTTCATAAAAAGATTGTGTAAGCTTTTTAAAACAAAAGTTTAAGAAAATATTAATTTAAATATTTTATAATATACCTTTTATTTTACTTTTCACTATTTATTAGAGCAAAAACTGCTGTGATGACACTTTGGATTGCATTGCATATTATTTTTGAAACAAGCACATTTTTAACACGCTTTTATAAGTTTCACTTGCATGTAACGGAATCTTGGAACTCGATTTTTACCCACTTTAAAAGGTCAGATTAATTCGAAATTTTGCACACTTGTCAATGACCGATGACAATACAATAATTTCATAATTTTGTTCCATTGTCCTTTTCAGGATCGTCAGGAATAAGGATAATCAGATTTGGTGACAATTCCATATACCATTTTTAAATTTGGCGACTAATTCCATATACCAATTTCAGATTTGGCAACTAATTTCATACATCCATTCCAGATTTGGCGACTAATTTCAGATTTAGCGACTAAAAGAATAAGGTGTTCCCCTAAAGCGAGTGTTTTGAATTTAAAGCTAATTATATGCAAGTATAAAATACACTTGCGGTTAATAGAAATAAAACAAGGAAAAAAAGTGTTCTGTATCGGAGAAAGTGGAGGGTGTGTGTTAGCAATTTCTTACCATAATATAAACATTTTTCTGAAAATGAAAATAAAAAAGGGGCTCGTGCATGTGAAAACAAATAACTTCTAAATATTTTTTATTTTCATAAAACAATACGTTTAGATGTGATGATACGAATTAACATTATAGGAATACGTTTAAAAGGTGAAAAAACGATTGACACTTAATATTACCATGTTTTTATCAACTCGCTTTCTTTAGTGTCTCTCCGGGTGGAATTTTGTAATTGGTTTTAAACTGAGTGACTTTCCAATGAGCTAGAGACATGAAATTTGGACCATAGCTCAGAAGTGGATGACAATGCATGAAAATGTGAAAAAAGGGGAAAAAAAGAAAAGGAGAAATTTTATAATTTTTAGTCCGTTATAAAAGCATGGTACATTAAAAAAAAATTTTAATTCGAACTTTTTCTTCAAAACATACTTATATTTGTTTGATCTGTTCAAAAGAGACGGAATCTAATATAACGATACGGGACTCATGCGAGGCCCCGTAAACGGAGAGAATAAATACACTACAGACCCTTTAATTAATATCCATTGAAGAGCAAGACTAATTCCACAGCCACCTAATTCCAGCTTCAAATATCAAACTCAAGGATAAATTCAACAATGAATAAATGATAGTTTAAAAAATTAAAAAACACGCTTTTATTGTAGTTCGAACTAAAAAATGAAAAATAAATTATAGTTTAAAAAAAAACTAAAAAACACGCTTTTATACTGAACCGAACTAAAAAGTAAAAAAATAATTCTTAATATAAGAATAAAATGATTAACGAGAAAATTAATGTCATTCTGGTAAAAGCGTGGGGTGTTCTATAAATGTATCAATTGCTGTAATTTCTAACTTCTATTCCGAAAAGCTGAATTAGTGTAAAAATGTAGTACAAAACACCCCACGCTTTTACCACAATGTCATTAATTTTCTCGTTAATCATTTTATTCTTATATTAAGAATTATTTTTTTACTTTTTAGTTCGGTTCAGTATAAAAGCGTGTTTTTTAGGTTTTTTTTAAACTATAATTTATTTACTATTACACATTTTCTTTTCTTTTCTTTTGCACGACACTTATTAAATCCTTGTCCAGTACCGTAACTTTCAGCTGTTGCAACAGACCGAAGCGTTGTATCAATATTTGGAACTTCTTCAATGAAAATTAATTCTCCCTGACATATACTGAACTGATATTTAGAGTACAATTGTTTTATTCGTTCATCTCTAGTTCCTAATCGGAAAAATCCTTCCCAATGCAGCTAGAACCGGTTGAAAGAACTTTCGAGCGCCGTATTTCATACTTTAACAATCAAGTAATCGTTATTCTATAGAATACCTAGTTAAATCGTAGAATTCAGTAATTTTATACACTTTAACTTATTTGTCTAGTTATTTCATGAAATACCTAGTTATTCTATGAAACAATGGATTTCACACTTTAACGGTAACATAATATACAATTATATATATTTCTGTATTTCTAACTCATACTGCTTTATTTATTGAATAATTCAGCATTCAATAGTCAAAGTAATAATCTAGCTATGATTAATTTATAATTCAAAATCTTAATAATGCTGCAATGTTTATTTTTAACTCAAAATCTTAATAATGTAGCTTATGATTAATTTATTACTCAAAATCTTATAATGTCGCCCAGGAACACACAAAATTATTTATCTTTATAAATAGTTTAGTCTGTGACAAATAAAGAAGAGCAAAAAATTTTAACATTTCCGTTGCAGAATAGAATTTAATGACGAACAAAATGTTTGAATTCTTTTTTATAGTATGATAGTAATAAACTCTAATTTATACTTATCGCATTATAATATGTAATATTTCCTCTTGATTCTCTGGTTTGATTACATTTTATTGTTTTAAAGTAATTATTCCTCACGTGTTTTATATACTAACTAATCAATACCAAAAATCAGTGCTGTTATTTTTGTTTGATTCTTTAATAAGAAAAATTTCTTTCATGTCAGATTATTTTATTAATTGACTGCCATTAATTATAGAAGTCTCAAAAAACGACAAATTAAAAACTCTCGTAACCTTTAAAAAAAATGCTTAAATCAGTTATTTTTCTACTAATTGCTGAATATCTTAAAAATTCGAAGGAAAAATAGACTAAACACTCCGTCTCCAAAATGCACTTGAAACTAGACGATAATGATAAACATTTGGAACTGGATTCCCACGATAAGCAAGATAATGAAAGACAGCTGCACGTTTCAGGACCAGTTCACATTATTTTCTAAGGTAATACAATCAGCTTGTGTATGATGTTTCAAAGAAATTACTACATATCACACGTAATCGTACAATCGATAAATTTACTAGAACTGCAATTTTTTTTCGCGCGCTAGGTTGTTTAAATTGATCTTTATAAACCTTATTTTAATTAATAAATAAGAATTTAAAAATTATTTTTCTATATCAGTGTTTGAAATCTAGAAAGACCGTTTCTTTTTAAATAAAAATTAGATATCAACTAAAAAAACTTTAGAATTTTGTAACGATATTATTTGTTTTATATATAAATGCTTAATCCCTCAAAATAATTGTTTCTTAAATAATAAAAATTACAAAGATTCTCAAATCTCTCTCACCAAAATTGGGGAAATGTGAAGTCGGTGAACAAAATGTAAAAATATTTGAAAAATAAAATTTTGAATTTCAAAAGGGCGATTTTGGGAAAAATACCTATTTAAAAAAAAATTAAGTCAATGAAGACAATATTTTTATTCAAACTCGCGATAGTATAAACTCATTCTAATGTTCATAACTTGTGACGTATTCTTTTTTTGTATTGCTTAAAAAATATTATTCGAAAATTGTATCAACATATTTTTATAAAGTAAATTTATATTGAAAAAATATTTAAATCAATGTAAAATTATTTCTAGATAGCCTGTCTTTATATCAGTCATAAAAAAGAAAATCCGTTGAAAATTTTGTAAAAAGAATTTTTCAGCTTAGTATGAGCTTATATAGTAGTAGTTTAATGTTAGCTTAATTTAAGCTTATATTATTAGCATGATATTTGCTTAGCTTAAGCTTGTAGGATTAGCTTATAATATCTAAGCTTTCTTTAAATATAGCACTTAAGATTATCTTAAGAGTTCTGAAATATCAATATTTAAGAGGTAACAAGACAGAGATTTATTTTTTTTAAAATTTATTAAGGTACCTAATCTTTTTGAAATTTATTAAAATATCCCTGTCATTAATCAGTCTTTAGTTTATAGCTTCCTGGCATCAAAAGTAAATTAAAAATTATTAACAAAAATAAAAAGGAATAATAAGTCATTTTCCTTTACTACTACATGTGACCCTGATCAAGAAATTCATTCTCTAAATTATTTTGTAATATAGAAGTACAGTAGACTCTCGTTAATTTGAAGTTAATGGGACCAAAGAAAAACTTCCAATTATCAAGAGGGTAGGAAAATACACGAAGAGAAATTTTTTTCTAACACATTTAAATTTGAAACTATGTACGAAAACAATAATTATGTACATATGTATAGAATTATTTTAAATTATTTTTAAAAAGTACTTATTATATACAGTATAAATATTAAAAAGATGTTAAGAGACCTGTATTAAAAGAATACATTTATGTATTAAAAAGAATATTAAAAGAATACATATTGACATGATTAATTTTTTGACGAAAAAATTGGTTATCTTTTTTTGTTTTATGGCATTCAATCTAACTTTGTCAATAGATTTTTCTAGAATAAATGAAGCTTGAAAAACGTCCGCACAAACATGATTTTGAAGGAAAAACTTGTGAGGTTTGTTTAGTGACACTTTAGCTTCTGTCAGCGTTATCAGAGTCAACTCCGATGGCCATCAAAAGGAATACGTTACAGGGGAGACTAGCAGAGACAATACAACACAAAACATATAAGCTCCCACCTGTTTGTTACAGGACTCTACATGATAGTGAGTGTTTGAATTGTCGAGAGTTTTATTAGATCGAATTATCGCGAGTTGTATTCTGACCGGCCACAGATTTTACTTCAAAATATTGAGTGTACCAAAACGTATTGTTTAGTTCGAAATATCAAGAGTTTTTCTAGGGGCTGAGCATATACTTCGAATTAGTGAGAGGTTTGTATTACCGAAGGTTTGAATTAGCGAGGTTGACTGTAATTCATCAACACTCTGTGTTTGAAATACAGACATTTTTGCTCAAGCTTTTTCGAAAAAGGTGGTTATAAAGTCTCCTACCTCAAATGTTTAAATTTCTTCAATTATTGCGAAAAAAAGGAAATAAAGGCGATATACCAGTTGATATAACTTGAAACCTACCTAGATTATAAAAACAATCGAGACATAAATCTTAAGCATACCTCGTAAATTTAAAATAAAAAGTGAGAAAATCAAAATAATATATTTTTTTCACTTTCTGTTTATCAAAATACACTTTCTCGATCATTTTAAATCATTTCGGAACACTATATTAAACTGTCATGTCAGAATTTATGTTTATGTACCCTGTAAGCGTGCATGAACATACATTATGACATGACAGCATACAATCTGTACACGAGAATTGAATAAAAATATTTGAAGTGTCTTTATAGTATCCCTATATTCCACGCAACTAGAAAGTGAACTGTGCGATAAAAGCTTTTCAAAAACACTTTTTCGTAGTATACGTAGCTTGAGTTCATTGTATAATTAGTGAAATAAAAATTCTTTAAATCACAGTGTCGGTTACGAATAGAATGCCTTACGAAACTGAAACGCACTTAGCTTTTAATTATCCTGTTTCGAAACAATTGGTCATTTGTTTTTCTTTGACTGCAAATGCGCAAATTAATCATTGTTTTTATGACAGAAGTATGATTTCAAATGTGCTTAAAATTCATTGTCAAGATTCAGAAAACCTTAATGTGAATTATTATCTGCGTAGTATATTGACTTGACTAACATAGCACCTCATTAACAAAAAAACTATTAAAGACGGACTTCGGAATAGTGAACTATGGTCAAATGACGAGGAAGACACTTCAATTGGAATACCTCGATCTCTACTAACTTCCCTTTCACACTGCATTACGACTTAGCGCTACAGTCGAATTCTTTCAATATTCCGCATGACACATTTTTTAATTATATGAGAACCAAAAAAAAAATTATTTTGAATTTTTTGCTGTTCAAATGCGATAGAGTTAAATCCCCCATGATAAAATATTTTGTGTGACTGCTTTTAGTATAATACACAATAAACAATATTAATAGATATAGTTTGCAATATACATTGATGATAAATATTTTACTACATTTTAAATGATTTAAATATTAACAAGAAAATAAAGTTATTGCATAATAAAGGTAGAGATCAGAGCAAACGTTCTGCAAGGAAATTCATATTCTGATTATACGAAAAAGGAAATAATAATTACACTAAGTAGGAAATAATTCAAGGTCTTAAATTTAATCTAATTTAATAAATAATTAATATAATATACATAAAAGAATTCATTTAATATTTAATATGCGACATGCAATAGATTAATTCAATATATAATAGGAAAGTATCAATTTCTAGAGATTGATTTAGTTTTTACTAACACCTCAGAAGAGTAATAAAAAAGCTATAGACGTAGGGTCTTTATATACACTCTTTTGCAACAAAAAAAAAATCGAAGCACCAAGAAGTTGTTCGATTGTGATGAAATTTCGTAGACAAAGACATTTTGATCGAACATGCAAATAAACAAATTTTTAAGACCAATGAACCTAAATAGCGGTCGCATCTCGCATTTTTGCTGAGCGACTCGCACAGTATAAAACCGGTAACAGAGGCTGAAAATTTAGCTTTTTTCGTTTTCGCCGTTGTGATTCCCATAACAAACAACGAATGACTCAAACCCGTTGTTTTCGAAAACCTTACAGGTGTCTGAATAACATCGAACATGGTGTCATTGTCGGAATGCGTGAAGGTGGATGGTCATACCGAGCAACAGGTCGTCACCTGTTACGGTTCAGTGAGTGATTGATGGTGAGATTTATTGACGCCAGAGTTGATTTCGGTTATAGTGTGTCAAACGCTTGTTTTAAATACCACAAAGTTTTGAAAACACGATTCAAATTTTGAAATAGTGATATGAATAAGGTATATCTAAAAGCTAATATTCATTAAAATCGCATTAAAAATGTATATATATAATTGTTACACTATTAAAATGCTAGAATTAGAAATTAAAAAACATGGAAAATCATGTAAAGCATGACGTTAAATCAGATCACGACATTTATTAAAACATCAGTTAAATTATCTTTTTTGATTTCTGGAAGAAGTCATGAAATGGTGCGAAAACCATTCCGTATGTGAGCATCCATTAGTTTTTCGTCAACATCATATGTAATCCTATCTTCCTCTTCTGAGTCATGATGAACAAAGATTTTCTTCAGCTTATAGGACAGGGTGGGGCTATCCACGTGCCATTGGATCCACGTGCCATTTTTTCTAAAGAAATATTTGATGAGGTATAGACGTGCCATCAAATAATTTTGATTTGTGATTATTGGAAAAATAATGAAACTGAATGCTACTAATATCTCCAGTGGCGCACACGGGGAGTCCTGGGGGTCTGGACCCCACCTCCCAAAGCCCTTGATTTTTTTTCGATTGATTATAATTCTATGTATATAGAACGTAAAAATTAATTAAGTATTTGTTTTTAATAATTAATTTCATTAATTAATGCTAATTGTTTATTTATTAATTAGTTTTTTACTGTTTTTGTTCCTGAAAATCGACAAAATTAAAAGAATATGTTGGACTGCGTATTGAAGCATGGTACGAGAACAGTGGACTTTCAACTTTGGACCCTTGAAAAATTCCTGTGTGCGCTATTGAACATCTCCAAACTCTTTATTAACTACGAAAAACTACATTTTGTGCTTTATAGCAGTAAATGTTTTAGTTATACGTGTAATTGAAAGTAAATTAGCATTAGTGTCTGCAGATTAGATGAAAAAAATAACTTATATTAGGTTTGTAAGATGTTACTTTTAGAAGAATGCATGCTGAATTGGAGTCATCTGCCAAACGGTTTCTAAGCGAATCTTTAATGTTATTCATCTCTGAAAATAGTGACTCATAGGTGTAGGTATATGAATGGTTAAAATAGCATGGTCCAACTTTTTCAAATTGTTAAATGTGTCTGGAAATGAATTTCATGTTTCCAAAATTTCATAACTAGCATTTTTACTTATATTGCTTCTTAATATTTCTGTTTCAATCAATTCCAACTGGTAGTGGTAGACATAGCAGAGGATTTAGCAACTTGAGCATATGTAAGGGTTAACTGAGGAACTATTAATTTGCGTGTTTTTAAATAGGAGATATTTTTATTTGTTTTGATTTCCTGAATTTGTTTTTCTAATTTCCAGTTTGGGCATAATTGCGAATCTGATGGATGGGATTGTGAACAATTAACACATTTTGGCTCTAGAGTACAATCTGTGGAAAAATGCCCAGTGGACGCTCATCTAAAGCACGTCAATTGACCGTGGCAAGAAGTTTGAGAATTTCCAAACAAGGCTCAAAGTCCTCCCGTAGGTGTGATGCAGATGTTTGGAAAGGGGTTTGTGTCGCTCTAATTACTGGACCGAGGGTTCAAAATTACGAGATACATCACCAATAGCCCTCGTGTTGTTTCGAGTGCTACGCAAATTAAAAATCAATCAAATTCCGATTCTGCTTTTCACACAGGTGTTTTCACTGTTTCCTAAGATGGTTTTTCTTATTGAATTCGTAACTTAAGTTGTGAATATAGCTCTCCTTCCCTCCACGAACTTCATGACCTTGGAAACTCAACTACCAGGAGTCATTAGTTTGGATTAGTTAATCATAAGATTTATGAAAATTATTCCACTTGAAAGAAGAGGCCTTCTACCATACAAAATTAATCCCATAAATGAAATATTCTTAAAGCATCCTCACCATCTTCTTAATTAATTTTACATTTGTAAAAAAATTTTTTTTTTTTTGTAAATTTTTTAAATTTAAATTAACACATAATGTGTCCAAAACTCATATAAAAAATACTCAAAAATGTTTTTGAAAAATATATATTAGTACGCTTTTATTTGCATATACTTCAAGGAAACTAACGTCAGCTTAGTTTTTTGTGCTCCCTTCGACTCATAATCCATAAACTGATATAAAAAAAATGCTGCAGATCACATAAGATTTGTTTCGTTTAGTATATAGGTTCTCAACGTGAGCGATAACGCTCCCTTGCGGGCGTTTGAAGCTTTCAGGGGGACGTTGAAATGGCACGGAGGAGCTTGGGCAGATTAACCAAAAAAGACTAAAAAAACACGCTGATTATGTACTGACAAAGGTAAACTTTAATACTGTTTACCTTATGTTGATTGTATGTATTTAAATCATTCCTTATTACTATATTTCGGTAGTACGTGACGTGGATGAAAAACTTTAAAGATTACATTACATCCAGATCTACATTAAATTGAATGATATAGTGCATTTTAATATCAGTAGTGCACGTGTTGTCTTTGTCTGTGAGCAGTAGGAAACATGTTTCGTCCACTTCATTTCATTACGTATGTTATCCAAGAAACATAATTAAATATGTTTACCAAGAATTAACGTGATTCTTTAAAGGCTGAAACTGTCAATTTATATTTATTTTGAAAGAATAGTTTATTATGAATTACTTCGTATCATCTGTCATCTTCGTTACCTGTCTTTACAACAGGTAATCTAAAAATCTTTTTTATTCCACTCTTTTAAATGAAGAAGAAATTCAGTAGCGTTTCAATTCCAACACTGTCCGACCTATGACTAAAATATATAATATTACACATTTAAATATATTTGTGGCCATAGATATTTCAGATTCGCAAGTAAAAAAAACTGGGACTTAAGGGAAAAAATGAAATTAAAAAAATATATTCTTTTAATAATAGGATATTTTTTAAAACTTAACTCTTGTTTTCACCATATATTATGTGCACTCTTATTTCTCTAGAGTGAGGGGGTGGTATAGAAATATTCACTAGAAAAGGGGGTGATATCGAAATATTTATTAGAAAAGGGGGCACCAGTTCAAAAAAGGTTGGGAACCTATGGCTTAGTATTTCTAACACAAGCATAATGCATTAAATATACGTTTAAATTAACAAAAACTGAAAGGAACTTTACTCTAGACTTTAATATTTTATATTAGTTTCATCACGACTCACATATCCGTATATATCGATATGCACCGTGTAACTTATTTCAATTTGTGTATATCTGTAATGCGATCAATTACGATTACAGTGACGAAATCATTTAAATAAATAAAAGAATCAAACATGTTCTGATTGTAATTTCTGAATTTCCATGAACGGAACTGCCACGGTGTCTCCATATCTACCAGTATAGTATTCACCGACCTACTTAATGGCTACTGAATAAGCATAAACCCCGGCATCTGACGTTATCTTGTAGCTTACACAAATAAATACCGAAGAACATATCTTGAATCAGCTGAACAGCTAAATCAACCGCAAATTTTCTGCCTGTTGTAGAAAACAGGCATCATGTAAAAATGCATCAGGTTCATTACTATAACTAAAAAAATATGCTATTTTAAAGATAAAATATTTTTTATGGGAAATCTTTTTTTATTGTTTCTTTAAAACCATTTTTGGAAACTAATTGGATATTCCAAAACTTCGTTTTAAAGAAATTTTTTCTGAGTACTCTTGAATTTAATTTTTTACTTTACAGCATGGAATGGCCGAGTTAATAACACTTTTTTAAAAAATAGTGGAAGCATTCTTATAATTTCCTTAGAGAAATAAAATTCTTGATTACAAAACCCTTGCCATGTACTAGGGCTATTTTTTTAAGTATATACGAGTATGTATATTAGAATGGATCGCGATTATGTGAAGAAAACAAAATGTTCTTAATTGGAATCTACCTATGTGAAAAAAAATTTCAATTGTATGGAGATTAAGAGAAAAATAATTTTAAAAAGATTTCAAAATTTAATATTACCATTAAAGGATTGAGTATTCAAAAAAATGGAAAAAACTTAATTTTAATTAGATGATTTTAGACTCAAAATAAAATTATTTCCCTACAATGTAACTAATCCAAAAAAGATATTTATTTATAAATGAAAACTGAGTAGTGACTACTTCAATGCATCGTTGAATCAGTCCGATTCAAGCTTTTTTCCTTCCACTTTATAGTGCAATGTAATTTCGGTAGTACATCTTTTAGTAGTTAATATAGTAGGTAAACTAAAGAGGCTGTTAAATGTACCTGGTGTTTTCTGCTTGTAAATATATAGTAGGTGTTCTCTCATGGCAACAGTGGCGTAACGAACACTCCCGCAACCCCCACATCGTGGAGGTGCCCAGGATCAGGGGCGGCTCTAGGGCCGGACAAACCGGATCTATGTCCGGGGTGGCAAATTTTAGGGGCGGCATTTGGACCAAATTTTAAAAATACCTTTTTATTGTTATGAAAAATTCGGAAGAAGTTAAAGTACACTATCTAGGGGAAAATATTCAGAACGAAATTTCTCTTTTATATGAGAATATTAAATTATACATTGTACATAAAATTAAACAAGCTAAATATTATTGGATAATTTTAGATTGCGCCCCTGATGCCAGCAAGATCGAACAAATGACATTTGTGGTAAGTTATACAGTATTGAGAAATCTAATTATAACGAAGTTATCGTTAAAACTAACGCGAGTTTTTTTTATTTTCTTCAAGTTGAAAGATTAACTGGAAGAGAACTTTCAAATTTAATAGTTGAGAAACTTAAAAAAAATTAGGGCTAAATTTGCTAGATATGCGGGGGCAGGCCTACAATAACGGAGTGAATATGAAATGCGAGAAATCAGGGGCTCAATTTAAAATAAGAACGTTAAACCCGCGAACAATCTATATGCCATATAGTAGCCACTCTAAATTTGGTCGTTAACGACATGGCAAAAGCATCCTTACAAGCCCCTGTATTTTTTTAAATATAGTTCAAAAAAAAATTTTTTTCATCAACTTTTCGTTGGGTTATATTATTAAAATGTAAAAAGAGCATAAAACTTTAAAGCCACTTAGTGTAAATAGCTGGGAAAGCTGAATAGAGGCTATTAAACAATTAAGTTATCGATTGGGAGGTTTTTATGAAACTTAGTTTTTATAATACTGCTGAAATTGACAACTCTTTAAGAAATGAGGCCTCTAGATTATTAAATCCTACTTAACAATTCAAGTTCCTATGGCCATCATTATTTGGTATAAAATCTTTAATTGCATTAAAACCTAATAAGTAAGATATTGCAAGCAAAATATTACTATCTACCGTCTACTATGGAACTCTCAAGAAATTGTAAAGATATTTTAAGGATGGGGGTGACTTTTGATAAAATGCACTGTGATGCAAAAGAACTACCCGTCGAGACTGATATCTCTGCTAACTTTGAGGTGACGAAGCCACGTCACAGAGTTCGACGGAAAAATGTGAATTTTAATTATGAAGCACTAGATGATCCGATGGAATATCCTAAATTAAAATTCAAGATAGAGTTTTATTTTTTTTACATTGGACGAAGAAGTTAATGCCTTGGAATGCAGATTTAATTTAATGAGTACTGACAATAATTGTTTTCAATTTTTGTACAGTATATATGATTTAACAGATACCCTTAATACTTTAATTAATTAAACACCGTAAAAATTTTGAAATGATGTTGACCGACGGTGAATGATTGGATGTAAACGCGCTTGATTGAGCAGATGAGATAATGTCAGTTTCAGCTTCAGCAGGCAAAAAAAAAAAAAAAAAAAAAAAAAAAAACCCAGTTGAAGTTTTAAAATTTGTTTCTGTTTTAGAATTTGCTCCAAATCTTGCTATTGCATTTATTTTACTTTCTTTGTTAATAAGTTTGGCAAGTGCAGATATTAGTTCCTCAAAATTAATAAAAAATTTCTTACAGTTCGCAAATTCTAAAGATAGAGGAAATGGATTAGCTACATTGTCTATCGAACATGAAATAGCTGAACAAATTGATCAAAAAGTTTTCAGAATTAAAAGTCAGAAAAAAAATAGTAGTAATTTTTTATGTTTTAGTTTTTAATTTAATATATATGTACTGCTAGCTCCCTTTTTCTTCGCAAGGAATATTCAAGTTTTATAGGTGTGCATTTATGAACAATTTTTATCTTTTTTAATAATAGTTTTTTTTTTTACTTTGGGGAGAGGGGCGGCATTTTTCATTTTTGTTCGGGGTGGCAAAATTGCTAGAGCCGGCCCTGCCAGGATACTAGGGGCCCATAGCCTGACTAACCCCAAGTACGTACCCTTTATAAGATCCGGCTTGGCACTCCAAACCTAACTTTGCAGGGGGGGGGACTAATGTTCTCCTTTACGTCACGCATGGCAGTAAATGTTAAAAAGTACTTTAATACTCTTTTTTCTTTTCAAAGAACTGATATTGAGTTTTGTCCTCTCTCTCTTTTGAGTGGGATGCCTCAGTATACCTTGTCCGAACTTAAAGTTTCAAAAGGGGGATATAACATGAAAATGAAATGCTGTAGGAAAAGAACATGCCTTGTATCATTCGGTATAGATCATAGTGTGTGTGTGTGTGTGTGTGTTATTAATTAAATAGACGTAGTTAAAAAAAGTGTATTACGAGTGAACCTTAATTTGAATTGTGACTCAAGTAAAGATTCTTTTAGTGGAGTAATAAAATTTTTTCTACCGTGTTGAGCAACTGTTACTAAAATATCAGATTCTTGTAAATCTGAAAAACAATGTAAGCTTTTCTGATGAGGCTGTTTACACCCCCCCCCCCTCTTTTTAAATTTTTTTCCATTTTAATGAAACATAAATGATTATTCTTAGGAAAAAATTTTTAAAAAATGAATAAAATTTGGATTAAAAACTATTTTTTTTTAATTTTTAAAAAAATTTGCACAGAAATTAGTATTTAAAAACAAATGCGCTTTGTATAGCTTACAATTCTACTATCTTGTTACGAACCACTTCTCTAGTGAATGTTACTGTATTGGAGTGAAAATTTATGTACAGATTTTCTTTAGGGGTTTCCTTAACGTAACTATTATCCTTAGAATGTTTATTTGTTGTTGTTAAATGCGGTAATATTTTAAAGATAACCACTGTCCTCTTAAGAAGAATATAAAAAAGAGAAATCCTTTTACCGTAATTTTTTTTAAAGTTCTCAGAATCAGTGTAAATTGATAAAATTTTCAATACCCATTGAATAACGACTTTATGAAGAAAATTGTTAATCTTAGTAATGATTTGAAAAGTTAAATTTTAACCATATATATCAATAAGCATAGCTCTTTATTAATTGAAGTATTATTTTCATATTTAAGTTGAAAACCTCTTAATTGTTTTTATTTTAAATATTTTGTATGGGATGAAAAATTATGCGCTAATTTATTTCTTTTTAATTTACAAAAACCATCCTTACAAAGGCTACTAATTTTAAATACATCTTTATGTACATTTTGGTTGAATGTATAAAATAATTAAATTTATATGCGTATCAAATGCTTATTAAATTGATCTCTTAAAAAGGTTTTCTAAATTTTTGTGCGTGTATGTTATCGTTGTTAAATATAGTTTACGGTTTTTCAAACTTTTTATACTACCAATAGAAGCGTTACGATGATTTTCATTTGCGATAATAGTAGATAAATTATTTTGTCTCCGTAAGCATATTTCAGTCCACTTTTCCCTAAGCCATTCAATGTGTGTTAAAAGAAAATAATCCTTTCCAGGTCATCCTTATATATTTGCGATAGAACCCTTTCACTGGGGCGTGAATACTGAAGTCAAGTCTTGTTCCATTGTTCTCGCCTCCTTCAGATGATATCTAAAATAAGAACTCTCCTTTGTGTCATCATTTACTAGCGTCATGCGCTTAGATTTGAGGTTAATGATTCCTAATTTAGTCTCCAAAATTCTAAAAAATCGTCTCGCCGGTCTGGTTCTATAACAAAAACTATATTTCTTGTGGTCTCAGTTACCTCCTTTTGTTTCAATTCCGAATTATTGGTAGGTTCTTTATTGTTTTCACTGATAAGGTGACATAAAATTCCTTTAAAATTATATTTGCTTACTTTCCTAGACTTTTTCACTTTACTCATTCTTGAATGTATATCCTTGTTATACACATTTTCCCACGGACTTTTAAACCGATGTATGTGTACATCGATGCCAACTATTTGAGGCAATTGGAACTAAATTGTATTGAATATAAATTATCAAATGCCGGATATTGATTTATAAAATGCATCCTCTGCTCCCTCTTTCTTGAAAGACAAAACAGTGCAATTCAAATTTATTACGTGAAAATAATTTTTTTCTGACTTTTTTCCTATGATATCAAAAATAATACATATTTTTGGCGATATGCCAAGAAAATATAATTGTACATACGGAAAAAGTTGTTACGATGTTGTTGAAACTTTCGAAATAATACATAACTGAATTAAAATTCTAATAAAATAACTTTTTTACTGCATAAAACTGCCGAGTTGAGTAAATGATTAGAGAAGTTAGAGCAGTTAAAAATTAATTTAAAGACAGTGACGGCTAATTTGCATACAAACATGAATGACGGTCAGGAGTTATGAAAATAGGAAATTTCAAAAAGTCTGGTAAATAATAACCATAATTAAGAGATTGAACCCGATGGAAAATAATTTAATTTCTTAATGACCGAGATTCCATCAATGTAGGTGACCGTGGTAGATTGGTGGTTATGGTCACGAACTCGTGGCTAGAGTTTCAAGTCCTGGAGAGATACAATGGGCCAATGCTCGTTGAATCTGTCGAGGCTCAATATCCTCCCATTGGTGTGGTAGTAAGGAGAGAGAAATTCCAGCTAAGGTGTCATCCTCGTCACTTTACCGAGGTTCAAAATTACGTGGTTCATCATCAATAGCCCTCACGTTGCTTTTCACTCTCTCCAATGTAGAGTTTATTTATCAATGTAGAGTTCAAGTGCTGGCCTTATTTATTAGAATTTCATGTGTCAGAATTGGATATATAAGGTAACCAAAAAATATGACTATACTTTCAAAAATTCATTAATAATAAACAAAGATTTTCACTCTTACAGTTTCTTATGTTCCATAAAGAAAAGATAAAAGTTTCTGTTTAATTAAATGCAAACTAGATGGCTCAACGTCCTAGTTTTAAAACATTCTCATTTCAAAATGGCTTCCCCGCAAGGACAAACACAAGTTGTAGCATGGTTTACCGAGTTTTAATCTCCAACTCATGCATAGCATAAATAGGGCATCAGCACACTGGAGTTTGGAAGCAAGAAAAAGCTCCCGGGTAATGGATGGAAAGAGGAAGTCCAATACCGTGTCAAACCTAGATCTCTAGATCCACTTTTTGCGTCTCTGGCGTCTCTTTTTGCGTCAAGTGGCCGCGGTAGCCAAGTGGTCAAGGCATCGGATCATGGCTAGCGTGTCATGAGTTCGAGCTCAGCACCACTGAAAACTTGCTGTGTAGGGGAGCGATTCACGTTAAATCTGTCGAGAGCTCAAATGTCCTCCCGTTGGTGTGGTGTGGTAGTTAGGAGAGGGGAGTTCCAGCTCAGGTGTCGTCCTCGTCACTTGACCATGGCTCTAAATTCCGTCCGTCGCCAAAAGCCTTCGTGCAGCTGAACAGTGCGACGTTAATATTCACTCACTCACTGATGAAATGAAAAGTCGAATTACAGTGGCTATTCAGATGGTCGATTCTGTAATGCTTCATAGAACGTGACTAGAAATCTAGTATGGACTCGATGTGTTGCGCGCAACTAAGAATGTATACATTGAAATAGTGCTGTAAAGCAGTGTGTGTGTGTGTGGTGTGTGTGTGTGTGTGTGTGTGTGTGTGTGTGTGTAAAACACTGTGATATTTTCTTTATGGAACAAATAAAGCCATTTTGAATATATTTATTTGTTTTTTGTAATTAATACAGTGAAACATGCGCGTTTAATGCGAAAACGCTTAGGGTATCCGACTATAGTTGTAACATTTCTTTTTTAAAAAAATGGAGACATGGAGATTTTTTTTTTATGGTTTGTAGATTTGTTTAGTACATTTTAAGAAAAATATGCTAAAATTAAGAAGAGAAAAAGAAATTATTATTTCTAAAATGTGTGTGGGACAAAAATTAGGAAAAATTAACAAAAAATAGCATAAACGAGGCCCATTCTGTACCAAAAGTTTATGAACAAATTTTCAATTCTGATGTGTTGCTATGCTATTCCTTTTCGAAATAACTTTTAGGATAAGAGATATTTTATTTTTTACAAAAACTAGAGCACTTTATCTTAGTTATTATATGAAATTGCTTTTAAAAAAACAGTTATTATATTAACATAAAGGACTGTAAATTTTGTAATAAAACAGTGATTGATAAATCTGAAGGTTAAAACACTAGTATACAGAACATACACAAAAAATTTCAGTTAAAAATTTTCAAAACTTTTTAAGCAATCGCTGTCTTCGTTCGGCCTTTTCAAAAAAAAAAAAAAAAAATACACACACATTTCGAGTAAAACGCGTTTTAAAGTATGGCATCTTGCTTTTTGTGTGTAGTGGCATCTACTTTTACTAAAACACTTATAGTTTTTGTTCTCTAGTGAATGGAAAGTTGTTAACTTGGTATTTTTATAAAGCTAATAAGTAGTCTATAAAATAAAACCATAAAAATAATTTGTCAATTTTTGGCAAATTTCACAATTTTAGGGTAGTCGAATACCATAAGACGAAATATTGGCTAACGCAAAATAATACAACGGTCCCGACAAACTACTATATATTTTCATGCATTTTTTCTTTTAACGCGAAACTAAAATCGCTTAACACGAAAAGAGTTTCCTCTGGGAATGAACAAAGTACGGAAAACATTGGCTGTGTGTGCGGAAACGATATTTAAGAAGGGGGGGAGGGGGAGAAAATTTCTGTATTATTGGACTGTCCTACTGTATCATAGGGAGTATTCGTTGCAGTAGATGATGATAATGTGTGTACAGCCCTAATTATGGAAGACAAAGACATTTTGTAGTTTGTTCAAAGCTCAAAAAATATTATTGATCATTGGTGAAGATTCCGACCATGAAAATGAAACGAAAAACGCAGCTCTTGTTCTCGCGTCATCCGAAATGAGAAACATCATGAAAAGTATACGCAGTTATTTAGACGCACATTCCAATGGGGAAATGAATAACAAAATGGATGACGTCGAGCAATTTGTTGACAATTTGACGCTTAAAAAGACAATGCAAAGAAAAATATCAGATTATTTTCCAGAAACTTAATAAGTGCTTTTTTTATTATTTTTTTTAATTGGAACATTTTGTATTAAATTTCATTTTTTGTGAATGTTTTTGTTTCATTGATTTTTATGAAATATCGGCTTACATACAGATCTATATAAATCAAATGTGCTATTTTTTTTTTATTGAAAGCAGTTATAAAATCCCCAGGCACCACAAAGTATCACAGAAGTATGTATTAATCACACATTTTACATAGGGAAGACGGGGGGGATTGAGGTTATGAAGGATTACAAATACTTGTATCAAATTCACAAAACTTTTTAAAAGCACTTCTGGTGGAAACAAGTTGGTGAAAATTCGAAGGCAAATTTATATTAAGTCCCTTGAAACCCAGTCATAGGATTTTTCTCTCTCTCTCATATACTTGGAACACAGAAGGAGTACATGTTCTACATTTTCCACACCACCAATATTACAATCACTGGAAGATGACGGAACTAAATGAACTAATGTTCAAGTAGCTCTTAAAGTTACCATGACCAGTGAGATTGGATTATTTTGTAATTAGTATAAAAATGATGGCATTGTAGTTTCTTATTGATGGTTGGAAAAAATTTCTTTGTTAAGATCCCTATATTTGAAAAGAGATATTCTTGGTTCCAAGACTTTGCCATTCTTTCTTTCGTGCTAATAAACATAATTTTTTATATGTGTTTTTTTTTTTTTTTTTTTGCAATATCCCTTAACACGCGAAATTCTTTTAACACGAAAAAATATTCCAGTCTCCTTAGTTTCGTGTTAAACGAATTTCACTGTATTTGAAAGTGTAATACTTTTCGGACACTTGGTATATTCAGTAAAAAATAAATGATTCAAGTACTTGGATTTTTTCAATATCGATTGACTATTAACTTCACACTTCGAAGCAACATGAAAGCTTCTCACTGTAGAGGCGAGCCGTCGTAGATATTGCCAGCTATGGTGACTACACAAAATAGTGATTTATTCTTTTTCGCCAAATCGAACGAGGATATAATTTTAATCATTTTACTCATGTATTGTACGCTACTCCTGAATAAATTTGCATCCAAATCTCTCCTTCTTCATAGTATTAGAGTTTATATGCTCAGAACTGTACTTTTCGTTACTGCGCAATTTAGATCTATCTGCACTTTGTCTATATCAGGGGTGGCCAACCAGTCCACGTGTGCCATGGTGTGGCGCGGCGGAATTGTAACCGTGGTATGGTGGAATTGTAACAATGGCACGATAGAATTGTAACAGTGGCACGGTGGAATTGTAACAGTGGCACGGTGGAATTGTAACAGTGACACGCAAATACTTATTGAATTTTTTGTAAAAAAATTGGAAACATAATTATGAATAACAATATTTTTATATAATTTTATTGATATGCAGTTGTTTCAGAGAAAAATGCTCAAAATTTATTTTAAATATACTTAAATGATTTACAATAGAAAATTTTCATGCAGATAATACTCCTTCGTAGCCGAATGCACTGGCTTTCCAGAAGAAGTGTACTCGTGAGATTTTGAGGGAGCCAGTTTTCAAATATCTTGAAGAAACAAACTACTCAGTGAGTGTGCTTACAATTAAAAAACGAAGATTTGATATTGGATTAAGCATTTAAATGACATTTAAATAATTAAAATTTAAGATTACAGGTGAATGATTGTATTTTCCTACTCTAGTTTGCCAGATATATTCTTTTATAAGCTAACTTTTCCACCTTTTCTCTCGATTTTGGCGATAAAAATTATTAACACACACATACGCATTAATACACTATCTACCGAAGTTAATAATGTCCACGAGCTATGATAGATTTTAAAATTTGCTATTTATTTTGTAGGATTTATTCAGCTCAAGGTTTGATAAATTTCAAGATGTTAAAAAATGCTGATCTTTTCACAAATCCTTTTTCTATTTTTCTGCAAGACGTTAATTGTTACCAACCTAAAATCCAAATCGAAATTATTGACCTACAACACCATACTACACTGAAAAACAAACATAAAGAATTTATTTTAACTGTAAGTGGTCCACATTATATTAAATTTTGCAAATTTGGACCTACAAGCAATTTTCTAAATTTACACGATTTGGCTGTGTAATATTGTAGGTTTGAATCAAAATGTTTGTGTGAACAAATGCTTTCTATCATGAACATAATACAATCGAAATATCGCTCAAAATTAACTAATATACACTTAAAACTACCTAATTCGCTTAGAATCTGTATATATTAGAGATTTTTTAAATATATATAATTTATAATATTTTTAAATTCCAACTATGTGTGTGTGTGTGCTTAGACTTGCATAAGGTGTACAATTTGCTAAAAAAATACATTTTTTCCCCTTTCCACATTTGTTAGGGAAAATAGAAATGACACTCATAACTTTTTTTTATAAATAGCCCTTCCCAAAAAAGTTGGCCACCCCTGGTCTATATATAGACCCAAATTTTCCGAATGGCAGATTGGTTTTTCCTATGCTTTTATCTAAATTTCATATGGTATCTAGAGTTCGGAAATCCCACTACTGTTGAGTAAACACATTTATTGTGACAAGGACCATATGAACAAATACATCAAATGCATCGTTTTCATCGTAAAACATTTATCAGGTGCACATTTTAATGTCTGAGAACGTCTTCATGCATACTTGCATGAAGTATGAAAGCATGCATTTTTACTGAATTTTCTGAAGAAACAGACATTCACCTTGATATAACAGCTTATGTCTAAATTATTTTAGCAATTCTTCATACACATTCGAATCATGGAAAATCTGAAAGAATTGGAAAACAAATTGATTAAAAGGAATTGAAAATCGTGTTAGTAAGACAAGGCAATAAAAATAATTTACTTTCAGGAGGTATATAAGGTTACAAACATATAATAAAATTTTTCTGAATCACGATGAACAAATAAAATTTTAAAAAGGTGCATTTAAAATTAAATCAAAGAAACTATAATAAATTATTAACAAATATTAGGAACCTGATAGTTAAAGCATCAATTACACTAAAACACTAATAGATGAAAACCATCACAATGAAACATTGATAAGGAATATAGAGGTAGTCCAAAAAATGAATTAAATCAAAGTATCAAAATTCATTACATTAATTCAAAAACTTTATTTCAATATAAAACAGTAAGAAATTAAGAATAAAAAATGTTCATATATAAAATTATAAAACGTTATATAAATCGAAAATGGTGAGCTGAAAAAAAGATATTAAGAAAATGATTGAAATAAAATGCTTTTCAGTTTAATTTAAGGTGATTCATTTGGGGATAATTAGTATTAAAAGAGTTTAATGAAGTTTCTTCTTTTAATGTTAGTAAAATTTTGAAATAATCCATTGTTTCTCCCAAACTTAGAAAGAAAAAAGTAAAGAATCAAAATCAAGGTGTGAAAAAACTTTTAAAATATGAATAATGAATAATTATACTTTGTGACGGATCTATACGGTTTTCACTAACCTCCTCAATATTTCTTTAAAGTTTTATTTATTTCAACCAATCTCCACCGGGAGCCAAAGCGTGATTTATGTAAATGAGATATATTATATAAGTTCGGGTTTAGCGAGTTAACAAAAAGAGTAAAGTGAAGAGTTAGGAGAGTGAAGTCAAATGAATTGAAGCGTCGGTAGATCAACACTCAGTTGTTGACAGTATTAGTTAGCAGTTACGTGACGAGCTACGCCGGAGAGCAGTAGATTGAAATTGGAAAAGATCCCGTATTACCGAGTGGGGATCCATATCTATTATCCTATCCAGCCAGTAAGGAGTTCATCACCACGACGGAACAGCCGACGTTAAAAGGATAAGGTTAGTGATTTAGAATATTGTGAATACGTGTACGTGTTTTAGCTGTAATTGTACGTGTTTGATCTTTCGTGGATTCAGTCGCGCTTCCGTAGTTCCGCTAGTAGTAACTCCTTCTCATACTCCACTGTGTTTTATTTCTCTTAAATTTGAATCGTGAGATTGTAGCCTTCTATGATTAATAAGCATCAATAAATATAATGATTTGCAACTATGTCTCTTGATTTCTCTAATCCACCTATACGTCCAGAAACATTTAACGGTAGACGGGGAGATGATAATCTGAGGGGAGGGTAAATCCACGACAACTTGGTTACTGAAATATGTGTAGAGGAAAATGCGTTTCTTTTATTCCAGTTTTCGTAATCTCTTAGAATCAATAAAGTTAAAAATCTATTTCTTATTATTATTAGCGGAAACAATTGTTTTCGAATAAGAAAGATTGCAAAGGAAATTCTTAAGATTTGTTTTGGCAACTTGAAATTCTGATAGCTAATTCTCTTAGTGACAGATATTTAACAATTTTTTTAATTTTTTATATATTTATTCTTATGTTATAAGGAATAAAAAAAAAATAGAGGTACATTATAATTTATGTGATAAATTTGTTTATATGTGTTATGCATTTAATTTTCTTCTGCTTACAAAATTTAGCTAACCTGAATAAATTCTTAAACTTGTGCCTAGTCCTAATCCTACCTCTAATATTGCATTCTCACCCTGCAACTAAATGGAATATACTCAATGATATATTAGTAAACGTATCATATTTTATTAACTCTAAAATTCCCTTCGAATGTACTTCTAAGATGCTAGTTGGCTAAATATTCTATCAGTTCATGCCATCAATCAAATAATAATTACATTATTATCGATCACATAATCATATTTTCGTGGAATTTTCAGAAATTTCTCAACCGTTTTTAATGAAAATTGGAAAACATAGTAAAGAAAAGTTTCTTTTCTTAATTATCCAATTAAATGATTAATATATCTCCTTTATTTTATGAAAATGAGAAAAATTTATGAAATATGTACACAACTCTACTGGTAAACTTGAAACACTACTCTGGTGGTTTTGGTTTTGCTCGTTACAGAAGACTTAAGTTTATTTTTTTAATATTTGCAAACAACAGCTTATAAAGACAACGTTTTATAGGCCAATTTATAAGCTTTATAAAAATACAAAGTTTATTATTTTCCGTTCACTAGAACAAAAACTACAAGTGTTTTAGTAAAAGCAGATGCCATTACTTTAAGCAAGATGTCATACTTTAAAGCGCGTTTTACTCGAAATGTGTTTGTTTTTTTAAATACTCAAACGGGAACAGCGATTGCTAAAAAAGTTTTGAAAATAATTAACTGACATTTTTTGTGTATGTTCTGTATACTCGTAGAAATGTTTTAACTTTCAGATGTATCAATCACTGTTTTATTACAAAATTTACAGCCCCTTATGTGAACATAATCATTGTTTTTTTTAAGCAATTTCATATAATAACAAAGATAAAGTGCTCTAGTTTTTGTAAAAATTTTAAAAAATTTTATCCTGAAGGTCATTTCAAAAATGAAGAACATAGAAACACATCAGAATTGAAAAATTGAAAATCTGTTGATAAACTTTTGGTACAGAACGGGCCGCGTTTATGTTGTATTAGTCAATTTTTACCCCTTTTTTCCCATTTTAGTAATAATAATTTCTTTTTCTCTTCTTAATTTTAGCATATTTTTTTCAAAAATGTCTGAACACATCTAAAAACAACAACAAAAAAATCCCCATATCTCCATTTTTGAAAAAAAAAAAATTATCGCAAGTAGTCGGATACCTTTAAAGTACATGCATAAAATAAGATTTTTTTTTATAAATTTTAAAATCCTTTTCAAGAATTTGCTTATAACATTTGAACATTCTTACGCAATTATGAAGTTTGAAATTTTATCTAAGTTTTCCAAATCGAATAGCAATTACGATTAGTTTGATGTCTGTTTTGAATTCAGAAGAGAACACGTGTTTGTCTTTTTACCTCATAAACAGCCTCGTAAACAACATTAGAGTTAGTCGTGAGAGCTACATTGCTGTTAGAAGCGATTATACCCCGTATTAAACCCCCAACCGCAAGAGTTACTCGTAATATCACTTTTAGACTATCATGCATTCGTAAACATAAATCATAATCGGGAGTGAGTATCGTTAATTTTTTATTATCATCTTTTTAGTAGCTTTTTTAAGTATTTTCATACCGAATTACAAATGAATTGGTTCAGTAGCTTTTGAAAAATCCTCGAAAATGTGCTTGTTCTTTAACTTTTGCTCGACTGTGTATCAGTAATTTAATAATTTCTGAGCAGGCCAAAACACCTGACAGAAATTGCGATTCCAGTTCTAGTTGTTTTCTATCTTGGAAAAAGTTATAAGCAGTGGAAAAGGGTTTTCATATATTTCACTATTGGCAAAAAATTACTTAAAAAACGACAAACCTAATATTTTTTCTATAAATAGTTATTATCGAATAAATGCATATTTTAAGAAATCTGTTACACATAATTTAAAAGCTTTTTCAAGGATGATTGACTATGTAATTAAATTAAATGTAAAACTGAGGCCACAAACACACACTACGTTCAGATAAATCAAAGATTTTGCAGCTTTTCTCAATGTTATTACATTGATTTTTCTTGGTCACAATACATTAAAACTAACAGGGAATTGTCTAATAAAGGGATACCTCTTAATCTTTTTTTCCCTCCGGGCCACGTACATATGATAAATATTTAACGCGGGACGCAACATGAGCATAATTAGGAAAAAACACTCAAAATCCAAAGCAACATTGATCAAAATATTAAAACTTATTTTCGTATTGTTAAAATACTATATTAACCTTTTTATCAAACATACACAAAAAAATATCTACGTGAATGCCCTTTTGAATTTGTGAATACCCTTTTGCATTTGTGAATGCCCTTTTGCATTTATGCATGCTACGTTATTCATTTTTTACTGAGTTAGAGGGTAGTTTTGATTTCCTTTCATCCATGACCATGCCTCCTGTTTACAATCTATTACCAAAAAAGGGAAACTGATAGATTCCGTTGTGTGATTGATCGAATTTCCCACTAAAGTGTTAGTGACTTGTTTTTAAATAATTGAAATTCTCAGTGTAAGGATCCATGAACGGGCCACACAGAAAAGGCCAGCGAACTTCGGGTTGAGTATCACGGGTCGAATTCGTTTCAAATCAATTCTCAAATGCTGTAATAATCCTTTTATTAAAATTTAAATTAACAAATTTTACCTAACTTATTTTCTGGAAAAGAAATCTTTAATATGTTCAGAAAGTCATTTTTAAAACTGAATGTTGAATAGAAAAATCATATTATATATTTTTAAGGATTTCGCAGTTAAGTTTAAAATTCAATGCCTTTTTAATAAATATTTTCAGATAGTTTTGTATCCGAAGTATCTTTTCATTCTCAGAATTATGATAAATCTGTGAAATTAGTAAGTAGAATGAATATTTTTACTTTGTCGAAAATTGGTTTGAAATATAATTGAGAATAACAAGATGACTTAAAATTTTCATAACATGCTTCATGGTTTTTCATTTCTGCATGAAAATAATAGAAAAAACTTTCAGAAGTTGTTGGAAAAAATCTCCTACATGCTTTTATACATATTGCTTTATTATTCAATTAACTGAAGTATACCAAATCATTCGACTTTTCCATCCTAAACTGTTTCCTCAAGAATCCAGTTGCCGCGTATAAATGTTCATTACGTTGTTTGAGCCCTGAGTAGAGAAATATGATTTTCTTATTGCGCATCTGTCTATATTTGAGAATCATTGAAGTAAGTAGCACAGTGTTTCTCATGCTGTGGGGAGGCATGATAACCCTATAAAGGGGGCGCGAGTGTATCGAAAAGTCAAAAACAAAAGATAATTTTTTTTAAAAAAAATTATTAATTTACTGAAGAGAAGTAAAACAAAACACATTCCGTAATAAAAAATAAAATACTCATTTACACTGATATAATACATTAATAAATGTATCAGTACCGCGCAATGTGTTTTATAATTAATTTAATAATATTAAGTCAAGAACAAGTTCAATAATTACCAGTGACCCTATGGTCATATCATAAAATTATATACAAAATATTTGATACTTATCTTGATAATTTGTACGGTTTATAATTAAAGTCGTATTATAGCTCTGCGTCAAAGTATATTATTATTGAATTCAATACATTGTTATTGTGGGGAAGGGGGACACGATGAAAATTATGATTGAAAATTAGGTTGCAAGTAAAGAAAGTTTGATAAGTACTGAAGTAGTACATTCATCATGGTAAGGGGCTAGAAGTACGACTGTCGTCGGCCGTAGCTTTGAGCACCATTCAGGTGACAGTATGATTTAGCTCGGTTCTACCCCAATTTTGAGGAGAACACCCTAGGGGAGGGTCAGGGGCCTCCCACCTCTCTTCCTCCAACCTCACGAGAAGACTTGCGGCTCGACGGCTATTTAAGTGTCCCGTAGACAGAAATTCCAACTCTAAAACGATGAAAGCGTCCTCTTCTGGGAGAGGGGAATGGGCGTTTCTAAAGGAAAGGCCAAGTACTCATGAGTACTGGTCTTAATGATCGGAGGTAAATAGTTCCTTCATGAAAGATAAATTATATGCCTTTTTTTCTTAATTTTCAATATTTTCTTGACTTTGAAATAAACATTTTTTTCAAGCTATTATTTTTCCAAATTTGCATTTACTTGATCCCATTTTCTGATGATTATGTTCTGACAGCTGTCATGATGAAAGAAAATGACGTCACAGAATCATACAAGCCTCTTCTACAACAGTTGAGAGAGGGATTCTAAGTGCAAAGGGAGCTCGAGACAGGAAACCCTCCCCCCCCTCTTTTTCGCCTTCTATTTTTGTTCTTGGAAGGTCCAGTTTACAACCAACTGAAGACTATTTATATGACAACTGACCCCTCTTTTACTGCCCACCCCATTGCAGTTTTCAATTACATGAAAACTGTGCCTGACATTCTAGTTATACAAAGAAACTGCTTTTTTTACGCTGTTTCGTTTCTGTTTTGAGGAACATCAGTTTTTCATTTGAATTTTATAAAAATATAAGTTTTAGTTAAGGCAGAAACCTTTTTATATATATATTTCTGTACATTCAAAACAATTTTCTGTGATATTCTTAATTGCATCAAAATCCTTTTTTAAACAGTTTAATGACAAGAGAAATTTATAAATTAATGGAATGAATAGTGTAATGTGATTTAAATTATTCTCTTTCCTGAAATATTTCAGGTCAGTTCTTTATTTCCGATTCAGTTCAATAATTTTATTTAAAAACGGTTTAAGACATGTAACAAAAAAAAATCTTTTATAAATTTAATAAAGTACAGTGGCGTAACTACCAATGGGCTAGGTGGTGCCGTGCACAGGGGCCCTTGAGCTCAGGGGACCCTCACGCCTTGACCACCAAGCAAGTCGAGCTTGCGATAATTTCTCCCATAATTGAGGTATAAATATAAAAGATTGTTACATAGCTGTAATCATGGCAACTCCGTTGAAAGTAATTTCAAACTTGTAAGGAATTCCCCTAAATTCTTTCCTTTGTTTGTGTATAGTGTTGCGAATTTTACTTATTAAAAAGTTTATATTATTTTTCAATTTTTTCATTTTTCTAATCTTTACTTGAAAATAAACATCAAGTTCCATGAAATGTCTTACCATACATCTAAAAAAATCTACACAGGGAGCTATTTCTTCTTGGTCATTTTATTTTTTATAACAATATGATTCATAATAAGCTATTTTCCTGTTTCAATGTTTCGCAATCTGGTATCTGCAACAGACTGATGTAATTTTGACCCCCTCCTCTGTTTTTTCGTGTGTTTTATTTTAAATAATTATAATAATTTTGTATTATATTTTCTTGTTTGTGCATATTCTTTTTAGCATTTCCTATCTATCACATGTCAAATCGAACCTGGGTAATCACTAAATTCACAAGGAAACTCATATGCATACATGTAAGTAGTTTGTAGCTTTGCTTTCCTATGTTCTGCAGAGCTTGACACAGGGCTGATGTGAATCAGCTTTGTATATATATATATATATATATAATACTCTAATATATTTTTAATTAATAAAACTCCACCAATATTCTCTCTTTTTTTTTTTTGCACCAAGACCTTTGGATACCTAGCTACGCCACTGATAAAGTATATTGAGTTTTGGTTTTGGGACCCACACAATTTTTTGGAAGAACAGTTTTAGTGTTGGAATTTCTAATATAAATTCAGTTACAAAAAAAAAGGAACGAGTCTTACAGTAGTCGCATATGATGTGTAACATCTGACATGTTATCCTGGTAAATACGCAATAGTAACATAAATCCTGAAAAAAATGAATCGGGTATGATTGGAAATAATTTTCTATCGAATAATTTTATCTTTAATGAAAATTTTATTTAATTAACACAAAGAGTCATGTAATTTTTTATCAAAAATAAATATTCTTGTTCAATTTGGGGAAGACACACACACAATAGACTTATGATGACTAAAATATGACACATATACTTGAGATTTTAAAGTATTTAATAACCTTTGAAAAACAACGTCAATAACAGTACCACTGTTAGTTGTCGATATATTTCGGTTTGTGTTCATTTCGAGCTTGAGCTCATCATTCAAAAAAGCTATGAGCGGACAATCGTAAAGTTACCTGACAGACAAACAGATTTGGTAAAGTAGTAATTGGTTCGGCCGTTTGTTTCTGAGAGATTTGTGTTCGTTGCAAAAAAAAAAAAAAAAAAATCCCTGCTGCGTGGAGTTGAATTTTGTGCAATTCTTTTCGGCTGTACTCTTTCAGTTTTTAATTTTTTTTCTCACGTTTCTTTTGTCGAAAATCTCGCATACATTCTGCTTTGGATTTACCCGTCTCGGCAAATCACAAAATCGTTTTAAAGTTATTGTATTCCAGATTTTAATTTCAATTAACTTTTTTCACCAATCATACTAAATATTTTTCTTATTTATCACACTAATGTTATATTTTTAATATCACAAACAGAAACCAGCAATATATTTTATGAAAAACAATAAAAAGAATTTAAGTCAGCATTTAAAACCGTGGAGGATTATATACCATAATGACTTAAGACGCGAGATTCCCAAGTTCAAAAAAGGTCATGAAGAATACAAAGAAACTGTAAACTCAAGTGTCATTCTCGCTATCCGATCTTGGCTTAGAACAGGGATGGCCAACTCAAATGACCTTGCGGGCCACTTCGGAAAAACATTATAATCCTGCGGGCTGCAAACAAAAATTATATATCTTTATATTATATTTAGACCCATCACAAACATTTATTGGAATGAAAATTTAAAACGGAAGGAATTATTATTGATTTCATTATTTTTTATCTATACAAGCATAGATAATTTATAATAATAATGCAAGGATCAAATATGTCTAATTCTAGCAATAGGCAGCGCGATGGAGTTACAGGAATCGAGTGTGATGCTGCGCTGCAATACCGCACACTTCTAAGAATGTATTAAAATAAAAGAAAGGTAATAAAATAGAAACAGTTATGAAGTATATTTGTTACAAAACACTACATTAAAAACAAAAATATTGTACAAAATAATCATATTTTGTAATGAATCTCGAGGGCCGCAAAATTATTCAAGGCCGCGAGTTGGCCACCCTTGGCTTAGAATTACGAAGTCTGTCGCAAATAACATATATGGCTCTAGAGCAGTGGTCTTCAAACTTTTTCAACTCAAGGAACCCTTTGAACTTGAAAGTATTTTTGTGGAACCCCTAGAACTAGAAAGTGTTTTCGTGGAACTCCTAGAACTGGAAAGTGTTTTCGTACAACCCCATTCCAATCAGAATTTCCCGGGATTTTTGGGGAAAATCTCTATATAATTCCTCAGATGTCAAACATTCAAATTATGGAGTGAGTGAGTGAATATTAACGTCACACTGTTCAGCTACACGAGAGCTTTTGGTTACGGACCTCGTAATTTTGAACCATGGTCAAGTGACGAGGATGACACCTGAGATAGCACCTCATCTCCTAACTACCACACTAAAGGAAGGACGTTTGAGCTCTCGACAGATTTAACGTGCATCGCGCCCCTACACGGTGGGTCTTTAGTGGTGCTGGGCTTGAACTTTAAAATTGTGGAACTATTTGCCTGTATTTGTACTTGCAGTGCTCATAGCTCATTAACTTAGAATTCATTTTGAAAAAAAAAGCATTGATGAGTTATCTTGAATAATATATAAAACACATGTATAAATGAAAATGCAAAATGTAGATACTGCTTTCCAGACAGAAATTTAAAAAAAAAAATTCTGCAATGTTATTTCTAAGTTGAATTTTCAGTGAAGGAAATAAAAATGGAATAAAAACATCAGTAGCAATAGTAAATAAATTAATTGAAATTTATATGTTTTAAGAAGAAACTATTAATGTTACTAAAAATATTCTTAAAATTATGGAAAACTTTCTGATTTATTTTAAATCAATGGTATTTCATCTTCGGAATATTTGAATCTTATTTAAAATGCGATGGTCAATAAATCCATTTAGTATGTGAAAACTTTCACAATATTTGAAATGAACAGCGGAACAAGAATTTAGAAAAAAGAAATACACACTTTTCTTTCCAATTCCTGAAATTCTGTCCTATATTTTTTTTTCGTTTAGACGAAAGAAATAATTTTTTTTTGAAGCTGCTACGATGATCCATTTCATTTAATAACTGAAATAAACTGTGCAAAATAAGTTTTAAAACAGCTGATATTCAAATAACTTTAACTTGGAAAAAAACACATGAATTTCAATTTTGGAGATATGTAAGAAAAGAATGCGAAAACTGATTCACTTTATCCTGACGATTCATATGCATTTAATAAATATTAATTGTTCATTTTAATTATTAATAAAATATAACTTATTTAGTATATATAAATAATTTTAAGAAAGGTGGAATAAAAAACAGAGGATAGCTTTTTGTACAAAACGTATTTGTAGTTATTTTCAAGCACAGACTCAAACTTTCCTAAGAATGATGTAATTGTAAATAGTATCTTGAATGCCTATAGATTCTTAGAAAACAAGACCCATTTTTGGGGGGGGGAAACATCTCTGTTACACAATCCACCGAAGAGTCATAAATTACCACCTTTCACCAAGGGAACGCAGGGAAAATTTCATGTATCCTTCCGCAAGAAGGCGGAGTTACAAGTTTACTTTTCCCTCATTCCAAATATGCAATGCTGACTTATTTAATTACTCGCAAATAAATTAGTTTAAAAATTTTAAAGTATATGCGTTTGAAAGAGCATAAAAAATAAAGGGTTTCCGAGTTTTTACTTTTTTTATCCGATAATTGAAAATATTTTTATGATCGTTTCAACGCACTAAATGTAAATTTTCAAGGATTTAATAAATATTTAAAAATATTTAGAAATTTTTTTTAAAAAATCGAAATCAAGAGAAACATTAATTTTTTTTTTTTTTTATCTTTAGGATGCATTTTGTTTCATACAGTTAAAAGCAATACCTTAGACGTAAATTGAATTATAAGAAACTCCATAGGATTAACATTACACTCGGGTTTTCGTTGCGGCGTGTCACCGGGAGCCTTAAAGTACCCTTTTGCCACAAAGGCACTATACCTATACAAACATCCACGTCTTCTCCGGGATTCGAACCCAGACCCTACGGCACAGCAGTCAGCGTCGCTAACCACTATACCGAATGAGCGACGGTAAAGATCTGTAAGTATAATATACTTACGGAACATTATAGCTTGCCAACCGAAAACTTTTTTTTAACCTTGTGGGGAAGTGTAAAAAACATTTAACTCTGAGTTTAAAGACTAAGTTTTAATTTTTTGCATTAAAATTAATTCTTTTTACACTTAAAATGTACCCGTTTCATATGTCGAACCTTTTATTTCCCTAAAATGTTCATAAATAGCTTTTTTTCTCATTCTTAGAGCTTAACGAGCTTCTTTTGTTGAAAATCTAGATCAGTGATTCCCAAAGTGATGTATATAGACACCTAGGGGTCTATGACGACTTGCAAGGGGTCCACGCCAGCGAAAAAATAATTTTGGGGTTCATGAGGTGTAAATGGGGGTCTATAATAGTGACTCTCATTAAACAAGATCATAACTTTAATCTTTTTACAAAACATCTGATCTAGTAGAAACCAGATTTTACCAATTTAACTGATTTATTTACTAAACTTGGATTAATAGTGGTTACCAGGTGACAGCATAAATTTTATTAAGACAAAGACAATGTCAGCATTTCTTTCCTAAATTAAAATAAAGAAATATAATTTTGAACTTCACGAATTTTCTCAATTTGTCACAGACAATCTCTCAGGACATTTTAACCTATATTCAACATTTAATGACCTTTACTCAGATTTTGAAACTAGGATTGAAGTTGCTTTTTTTATAGTAATAAAAACCACAATAGTGTCACATTGAAAAAAAATGTCATATTGCAATAGGAACTGATCAGAATAGGTCCTAAGGATCTTAAAATAAAGTTTAGAAACGGATGTCAGCAATTTTGGCTTTAAAAAGACATACCTGTTATTTGTCTCAAATCATGGAATATCATGAGAAAGTTTCATCCCTCTCATTAAAAACATTTATTTGTTGTTCAGTTATTTTGTGTAACAGTTGTTTTACGTATTAAATTCATTTATTTTAATTTTAATTTAATTCATTAGCATGTGCTTCCTAAGTTTCAAACGCTTTACTTCACTACAGTTATAAATTCAATTCTTTTAAAGTAAGTAGTAGCAAACGCTCTGTCAAAAAGACATTTAAGTTGATAAATTTGCGAAAATTCAATATTAGAGGTAAGCAGGGATCTACCCGAAACCAAAAAACATGGCAAGGGTCTGACATGACAAAACATGGCCAGGTTATGACAAAAAAAGTTTAGAAACCTCTGATCTAAACAATTTCTGCTCTCTTTATTCACGTATTATCAGCCTGAAAATCCTACATAACAGAAACGCATTCTCTGATTTAAAATTTAGACATTTCATAATAACTAGGAGATTAACAAAGCAATCATTAAATCTCACATTTGACTCATTTAAAATAATATCTACTGTTGTTTTGGAAAATCCTATATTTTTGGCCAGTACTTCCAAGCTTTCAAATTGAAAGGTTCTTTTAAGTTCCAAGCCTTTTCATTCAAATACTTTTTCAACAGTTTGGATGAAGATAACACTCTGTAACTAAAAATTTGATTGCATTAATAACAGTGGTAGAAACTATACTTTTATATTTGACAAAAGTACTTTTTTGTGATCTTGCATTGTAGTAATGACATCGCAAAACAGCACCAGATTGGCAGATGGAGATCATTGCCGCTTCATCATTGGTTGAACGGTAATGGCGTTAAATAGTCGCAGATCATATAATAAAATTTAATTGTACGTTCCAAATCCAAACAGGGCTTGGAGAAGGGAGTGCCAACCGAGGTGTTGATTTCACCATGGTTTGAAATTACAAATAGCCCTCTTATGCTTCGAAGTATAATATCTTTTTAACAAGTATCAATTTATCAAATCCAAACAGAAATTTTGTTTGCTTACATTGTTTTTAAAGTTAAAGTCTCTATCGATACTTACGGTTTTTACTACTCAGAGCGTAATTATGCTGTCGGATTTCACGATGTAGTTTGCTCTTTAAAGCTTTCCTAATATTCTATATTAATTAACTTTAAAAAAAAATTTTAAATCTATTTTTCAATGTTTAAGGGAACTATCCCCTTCTTTAAAGTATATTTTATTAGTTGATTGTTGCTGAACTTTTCGTTGTATATGGCATATCCCAGGGATAGTCAACCTTGTAGCTGTAGTGTTTTAAACCATTCTATCAATATATTTCAGGGTGCTGCACAGTAGGAAATATTTGAAACAATTCGATTAAAGCATCAACGCCTGCGGTGTTAGGGGATATGGATCAAGAATACATATTTAAAGTTTTATTATATATTAAATATTAATTATTTAAAGATAAGCAGCATAAAAATCAGCATAAAAATAAACATAAAAAATAACTATTCCTTCAAAATAAATTTTAAAAGTTTAAATTGTACATATTTTTTTTGTATTATGTATCTTTTAAACTTAACTACACAAATAAGAAATAAATGTTCCATATGAAAAAGATTTGCTCCCATAGATATGTGGAACCCTAAGCGGAAACCAGAGTAAATGTAATTTTCTCTTCAAACTATTAAATCTCTTCAGAAATGACATTCAACAGTTTAAATTAGCTGTCGATTTATTGTTAGAAATTATCTTCCAGATTTTTCAATAATTCCGTAAAATTTTCTTTCCTTAATTCTGATGATGTTAGTTCAATAAGCTCAATATCAAGATTATGAACTTTATTCAAAAATTGACTAATTTGTAGAGAGGTACAGTGGGCCACTAAGAATTATACCTCGGGTCAAGTTTAGCACGCGTGCGATATATTATCGACCCCTAGTACAGGGGCGTATATAACTACCGCCGTATCAATGATATGGGGTCCCTAAGCTACGGGAGCCCCAACATGTGTAAATACAGTCCACTTACAAGGCTCTTATATCTAAAAAGGACCTCGAAGAAATTTTGATACAGGGCCCCCCCCCCAAAAAACTAGCTACTCCAGTGCCCTATATATAATATATCCTTTTTTAAACTTTTAATCACCTTACAGGGGCATTTACACCAAAATGGGAAAAAAATCAGTTTATTTCTAGAGTCCTAATGGAATTATAATTAAAATAAGTTTCAATTTTATTTTTAAATCTTTTAATTGAACTTAAAATACAATTATAGTAATATTTTAGAATTTTTTTTAAAAAACTAAATTAGTAAAAATAGCAATTGAATAGTATTGTACTCCCATCCCTTTAATGTGATGATTGGACAAGGAGTCTCAAAGGTTCCTTAAAAAATCTGAAAGAAATGCTGTGATTCACACTTGATAAGTATTCTTCCAAACTGTAACAGGTTTTGTTAGTAACCCACGCTTTAGCCGGCGAGTACTGGTTTCTTACCTTGTCTGTGAAGAACCCTTTGATAAGGTGAATTGTTTCACGAATGTTTAGAAGAAAGAAGGAAAATTCTTGTCACTAAAAGGGGAGAAAAAATTAGAAAAAAATTCAATTGTTTCCGCATTTCTAGACTTTGGGGCTTATGATAATTTTAGAATTAAGAATAAGCTCAATCATACATATTGATGCTTTCAAAATATTCATTAAATTAGGTTAGAATTTTTTTTTTTTTTTGTTGAGAAAATACATACATACGTACGCGCGTGAACAAGAGAAAATGTCGTTAAAAATGAAAATACAGGAGCACTTTTGTTCAAAAGTTACTCTTGATTGTGTTTCTGTACATAAAACAACAATATTTTGAAGCCTTTTTTAAAAAAAAATTTTATTGAATCTTGGATTTTAAGAAAGCCGTGTATGTATAACTATAATGTCCGAGATATATTTCTATCTTTTTTTGAACGTTTTTATATATTTTCTAATAAAAATATCAAAGGTAATGATAGAAAGTTTTGGAGTTCCCAAAAAGGAAAAAAATATGAGACGAGAGCAAAATAAAAAAAAAAGTAATTTTTCCGAAGAAATTTTTTTAAATATTTATTAGAAATTTTTTTAAAAAAAAAAATATGCAAATTAAAAAATTAAACAGTTTCTTGAATATGCATTGACTTAGAATAGCATTAACTGGAGTAAAAATAACAAAAACTGGGTTAAACGTATATTCTTTTCTTGATATGACGTCCCAATTTCCTGTGTTGAGAACAGCTACTAATTATATTTTCTCTTTTATTTATAAGTGAATCCTCTCGTATCCTAAGTATTTTTATATAATGAAATTGCTCTTACTAAATAACGCAACTAAAATAAAAATTTAAAACAAATAAATTTGTTTTTTTAATAACTGTGCCACAAGATACTCAATTGTTCGATATTTTTGTAGAAAATATTATGAATAAAGTAAAGAGGTACTACAACATGCTTCTATGAGGATGGCAACGCTGTGCTTTCGTCTGTTTATCTATTTTATCATCATAATATTGTTTTCAATCACTTCTTAGTTTTTTCTCGCAATAAATAGTGTTATGTTACATAATTATTATTATCTGCATTTTTTGAGCAGGGACCAATGATTTGAGTTTGGCACCATTATAAAAGAAAATGAATTAGTAAATGTAATCCCAATCTATCATTGAGTGGCAGTTTATGAGCCGTTTCCGATAAATAATCAAATAGAGCATTTTTGTATGAACTTTCTAATAAGAACTTAATTTTTGGAATAAAAAAGTGGTCAAAAAAAATTTTTTTTTAAAGAAAACGCGATTTTGTGATGTTTTGTTACACAACATATTTACCTCAAGGGCACATTCTATGTCATTTTTGCCATTAGACATTGAACACTCATATACGACTACGTCACTTCTTTTTCATTTCACAATAATGGAAGAAAACATTTTTATAAAAAATGTTTCCTCTTTTTAAGTTTGAAATTTGAAATCAACTGTTTTTTTTTCTGTAAGAAAACGGGTGAAAATATTAATACATTCATATGCTCAACTTCCCCATTCTGTCTCAAAAGTGTCATCAAGATGCAAAATTTTGTAAAAAAATTAATTTTTTCATCACCTTGCTTAAGATTTTTAGAGTACAATAGCTAATCCGTCAAATACAATATTCAAGACAAGCGCATGAATGCAGACACAGATAATAGTCCTAATGGGCTGTTTTTAAATAAAGATATCCACTACCAAGTTTTCATGATACTGTATGTTCATTCTGGTAGCGATTCCTCAAGAGGCCGATGATCGAACGATTGACATTTAAAGTTCGGGCAGCCTCCGACGGTTGTTCCTCAGTATGGTTTCGTCCGATTGCATTTCGATCGTAGACTCCTTTTCGGAAATATGGTAAAAAGAAATGATTAAATGAGCACCAAACAAATGAAACATCCAACGCACCGAAAAAAATTAGCAACTTCCGAAATAAACCTGATTTTATAACTATCGCATTACACGGCATTATGTATGGTTTTGATAATATTTTACTGCTGAGAGAGAGAGCTGCTTACGCATTCCAGTGTAAGGTACATATGCAGATTTTGTTGCCGTAACCTTTTTTCTTTTCAAGTTATGATAATTTTACGTTTTTGTTGCTTATTTTTTTTAAACAGAATATAGTTACGGACTACTCAGAAAAGATATCGGATATTGATACTACAATTAACAATAAAATTATTTCTCTTTAAATTCTTTAATTAAAAACATTCGCCCATTTACAGTGAACATCCCCAGTGAACCATAAGGTTGGTGTTTCTTTTTATTTTTAAAGCAAAAATTTGTAGCTAAAAGTTTTCCAGATAATTATATGCCAGAGATTTTGCTGAATTTGTTAGGTGTTGAAAAGCTTTAAATATTGTTACATATCTTAAAGATGGGGATATTAATTATGGCAAAATAAAGACCAAAATCATTTAGGAATTTAAACATAATCCTGCAATGTGTAGACATTTTTTTTAAAAAAAATGCGTCAAAATTGAGACTCCTACTTACAATTTGCGATCAATAAATTAGGAATGTCATATAAAATTGAGAGACTCTTCGAATTTCTAGTCATTAAAAGAATTAATAGTTTTCTGATAAATGGTTCTATACCTTAGATAAAGAAACCGCTTCTCTCTCTCTCTCTCTCTCTCTCTTTCTCTCTCTCGCATATTAGTGTAATACAAGCAGACAAATCGTTTGATCCTATAACTTTAGATTTATTTTACTCATATCGTGCCCACACACACACACAGGGGCGACCTTCTCTATAAAGTGGCCCGGGTGCAAGAAACCATTTAGGATCCTAAATATCTTGTAAAGTAAAAAAAATAATAATAATTACGAATACGAACACATTTTTTACCAAAGCATGCTTATTTAGTGACTGATTTTGTTTTTAGTAATACATTACAAAAAAATTACAATTTTTTTGCAGTTTATTTTTTGATGTTTGGGCCTTTAAGCATTCTGCACACATGCATGACCGAAGATAATTCTTTATTAATTTTAATTTGCTTAAAGAGCACTCAGCACTTGTAATAGTAACTGGCAATGTAAAGAAAAGTTTTAATGCATTTAGAAATAACTCATTATAATTGTTATTTAGTACGTATTGCGATATATCGTGTGCGTTGTTCACACCTCTTTCACACATTCACAATCAAATCCCCTAGCAAATTAATTTTCTGGATATGGATTTTATCTACATCTTAGTAAATTTTTAAAAAGTGCTTGAAACATTTTTCTAACTCATGTTTTTCTAAGGTTTTTATATCAGTGATTAATTTGAAATCAGAATTAATCTGTTTGGGGTACACTTTTAAATCTAACTTCTATTTCTACAATAATGGTATCAATTACAGCGTTAAAAAAGTTACATCTAAATTCCACTACTGAGTTTTCCATAAATTGACTTTCTTCTTTTTCGGGAAATAATCTGTTTCTTTTTCGAATTCGTTTTTCTGGAGAATGTTCTGAAATATTCAAATATTACGTGCCAGCGCTTTAGCTTCGTCTAAAAGTGTGTTAAATTTGACTCTTAAATTTTGATTATTTTGTCAGCTTTAATTTTATTGACTAAATTAAAAGCCGAGTCAAGAACAATTGTCTTTGCCTGAAATAGTTAATTTATAGTGTTAATTTTGGACAATATTGCAATCCGTACTATTCAACATAAAATAAACGGTATTACTTGTATTGAATCCAATAGACTTTTAGCTTTAGATATCGCTGTATTATCGTTTACTTACATCAATAAATTCTTCTAGAGTATTACAAATTTATTTAAATTGTGTATACACTGCTTTACCAAATCTGTTTTTGTTTCCCAACGAGTGTCGCGTAATGGTTTAAGAATAATGTTTACATGCTTTTGTAGAATTTCTCTCTCTCTCCCATCTTTTTGTAGATGCAGAAAATAAACACTTATAAACATTACCATAACCCTAACAACTTTTTACAATATATACTGTTGAAAGCAGAGCATCACAAGTTAACAAAATTAAAAGAGTGTGATAAGAACGGCACATAAATTGCATGAGAATTTAGAACAATTATTCTAAATTGTACACCTTCATATTTCCCTTTCATGTTGCTACAGTTGTCTGCGTCATGAGTTCAAGCCTAGTGCCACTGAAAACCCGTCGTGTAGAGGGGTTGATTCACGTTAAATCTGTTGGAGCTTAAACGTCCTCCCGTTGGCGTGGTGTGAAAATTAGGAGAGGGAGGTACCAGCTCAGGTGTCGTCCTCATCACTTGATCATGGTTCAAAATTACGAGGTCTCTCCCCAAAAGCCCTCGTGTATATAGCTGAACAAGACGACATTAATATTCAATCACTCACTCACTGTTACCGTTGCCGTATGCCTGCCTCTAAAGTTCATAATATCCAAATCGCGAGGGCACTTATTCTCTTCGAGAGAGTTTTTGCTGGACCTTTTTCAGTCACATTAGTTGCTTCATAAACCCTATAAATAACTTATTTAAAGTAAATTTTTTCTCTTTTCAAAATGTACGTATATTTTAATGATTGAAGTTTGTTTCTCATATTTGTTCCTTCCTCCCTTATGTTCCTTATGGGAAATATCAGGAATACAATCCATTTGGATATAATAGTAGGTGGCTGCTTTAATATAGTCTTTAATTTTATTAAGGGTTTCATTCCCAAAAGCAGAAATAATTTCTTCTTGTGATCTATGTGCTAAGAGATGCACAATTCCATTTTTCGAGTTTTTTATTTTATTTTATTTATACTGACCATAGCACAGGGTCATATTTACTTAATAATTCTATTAAAAAACTTCTATTACTAGACGTTCCTATTATTTCATGGTTTCCTCGAATTGAACGATTATTAAACGCTAAAAGTAGAATCTCACATCTACTATTCTTTTAATAGCTTTTTAGTCATTCCATTTCCTAATTTATATTACTTTGATTTGTTTCATCAATAGTCGAACTTAAATTTACTCGATTTAGTAATTGTTTCTATGTTATAAACGAATTAAAATGGCAAATAGAACGCCCATGATCTTGGATTACAGTTGACAGTTTTCTCTATCTGGTATAGCCTCCTGTAAATCTTTTAGATTGTTCATTCCACTATCGAAACTAGTTCTGAATGAGCCCTGTATCTCTCTCACACACACAAATCCTTTCGATGCCTTGTTTTAGATATGAGAGCCTTATTAGCGAGACTGTAGTTGTGGCCCGTGTAGCTTGGAGACCCGTATCATTGATATGGCTGATATGGAGGTAGCTATATATACGCCATGGTTCATTCCCCATTCTTTTGAAAAACAGTACACAACAAAAAAAATACTGAATTGCGTTTTTGAGTAAATTAACCAGCTATGAAGCTGGGTTTCACCATTTGGCATTTTTATGAAGTATTAAGTAGAGGCAAGATCACATTTCTGTTTTACGTGTTGCTGAGCTCCCTGTAACTGTCCACTCATAGCAGCAGCCCTATCATATCTCCGACTAGCCATTGGCGGAACTAGTCCTGAGTGGACTCCGAATAAAACTTCCTTGGGGGACCTTTCTTGGAAAATAAATATGTGTGTGTGTGCGTGCGTGATCGCATAAATAAAACTTATTTGAGTGTTGCAATAAGTATACATAGGCATACGTGTTTAAAAATTTCATTACTTAAGAATTAGCCTTTTTGTTTAATAGGTACTTTGCTCACTTTTTTTCTCAGCAAACGCGTTTGTAATGATATCCATAGCAAAAGAGTATTTCAGTTGTTCAAGTTTATCTGTTTCTGTTGACAGTATTGGAAAGTATATAAGCGATCTTTTCCTTTGAAAATATAATATAATTTTTAAATAATGTTTAGCTTAGATTAACTTCTTTCAGCTGTTGCAGTAAGAAGCGGAAGGATAAAAAAAAAAAACGAGTCTTACAGAAGTCGCATATGATGTGTACCATCTGACTTGTTATCATGGTAAATACGCAATAGTGACTTTAATCCTGAAAGAAATGAATCGGTTATGACTGGAAATAATTTTCTATCGAATACTTATATCTTTAATGAAAATTTTATTTAATTAACACAAGGAGTTATGCAGTTTTTTATCAAAAATATTTATTATTGTTCAATTTGGGGAAGAGAGGAGACAATAGATTTATGAAAATTTAAGTATGACGCATATACTTGTGATTTCAAAGTATTTAAAAGTCGTTGAAAAACGGCGTCAATAACAGTACCACTGTTAGTTGTCGAAACATTTCGATTTGTGTTGATTTCGAGCTTGAGTTCATCATTCAAAAAAGCTATGAGCGGCTCAGCTTCTGGCAAACTGAAGCTAACGTTAAAATCATCACTCAAAATCATGGGAAGCGAGTGATAGTTTTTTTTTAAAAAAAGAGCAGAACCACCTTCGGTATACGGTAAAAGTACAAGATGCAGGAAATCTTTAATTTTTTTAACTGTTTGATTCGGAGAAATGTAAGCGACCACCAAAATGACAAGACTTGCTGCTATGCGCTGCAGGCGGGCGTCTTAATTGCTACTACAGTTGAACCCCCAAACGAGGGTAGCGAAGAGACACCGTCAAGCGCATGCTTAAAAATTAGAAATATTAGAGAAAATCAAAAATACCCGTTTTATTAGTTTTTTTTTAATTGAGAAATCTTTTTTAATCACAATTAAAAATATATTGACAGCGACAGGAATTTACCTCAAAGTATGAAAATGATAAGCACTTAAATATTTATTCATATAATTCCATATTACTTACTCCTATTTTTTTTAAGAATGATGAGCTTTGTCAGACGTTTAACAAGAAATATAATTGTTAATATATATAGTTTACACATATATAAATATATCCTCAGATTTAACACACAACGAGCCCTGAGACTTTGACATTTGAGCGTAAGAATCACAACTTCATTCTGGATGAAGTCTAATATAAGACTTGCTGGTATGTGCGGTAGGCGGGCGTCTTAATTGCTAGTAGAGTTGGACCCCAAGACGAGACTAGCGAAGAGACACCCTAAGGCGAGGCTAGCGAAGAGACACCCCAAGGCGCTGAATTGGTCAAATCAAACAGCGCGCGCTTCCCCCGACTTCCTGTTACGCATTTCCGTCCCTTTTCACGAAATCACTCCAACAAATATCCAGCAACCGAAAGTAAAGATGTTACACATCAAAAATAAAACTGGCATACTGTTATAACATCCAGAAAACTGGAAAAAATTATAAACCAAAACAATTACATAAATTTTAAAAAGTTTGTTTCTCTGATTAAAAATAAGTTAGAGCCGCAACATGTTTATGGAGGCAGTTCACTTTCTCAAAACGTAATTACAGGACGAGAGCCCTCATTTTGTTCTTAATATTGACAATAGAGCGATTTCGAGTAACTCTAACCCTTACTTTGCTAGAGTTTAAATAGCACTCAAATTAGCAAAAAATCAAGTTCTCTCAATGAAATGCGGTCTTAAGCTCAAACAAAAGTTAAAGAAGTGTTTTTCCCCACGAAGATTAGTAAAAGGGCGCGAGAATAGGACTCGTCACACAGGTGAAATAAAACGAACTTTAAAATTTTCTACCGTGAGCTGTTGGAACGACTGCTTAGTGGAAAGTGTGGTATTTTGGACAAAGTATTGTGCAACACAGCGGTGCTGGAGTGCTGTTATACAGGGTAATTAGCTATAGACTGGTAAGGTGACAAAGGACCTCTGGCGTTTATGGCCCTATCTTTTCTCAGAAAGGGAAGCAGCTTTCGAACCCTTACTCACCCTTCGGTCTTTTGGATGTTACAGAAATGAAAAAGAACCGAGATAAAAATGAAATTTATTATTCTCTTTCATTGGACCCCAACTGGATAAAGTTCCTACTAAGCCGAGCTGTTTTGGCAACGGGATGTTGACCTTGACAGGGGTGTTTATTTGAACCCCACCGACCTACCGGTCCACAGCTACACCATGCATGCCTTAGACCAGTGTTCGCCAACCTTTTTTGGCTCACGTACTACTTGGTTGTACATCATGTTAAATTGTACCACTTTGTACATTGACTGTATTTCGTGATATTTGTTATTGCGAGTGTGTTTAATTATTTGCATCATACATTTTATAGTGTTACCATGTATTCACATCACATAATGAGATAAATCACATTGAATTCCACCTAAACGTCATGCCTGATTATAAACTCACTGAATTTATAAACTCGCTGTAACATAATATATATATGCATGTATTTGTTCAAAGTTTCATATTTATCTACTAATTTGTCATATTTCGTTTACTAATAAATGGTTTTAATAAAAACACAAAATTGTAAAAAAGCAATAAATTTATTTTCTTATCATAATCAAATGTTTTTATAAAGTAAATTTAAGAAATCCTTGTGCTTGTTTCGAAGAACATAATTTTTTGAAATTTGGTTCAAAAGATGCGAGGTATGCTCTTAAGTCTACAGCTGCATTTAATTTGTTTCGATACTTATTTTTTTTAAAAAATATGTGAAGGGGAAAAAAGCTCTTTCTACTAATTCCGTACTCGTAAACGGTAATAAAAATTTAAGAGCTTTCTCAGGAATTTGCACATATTTTTTATCTATCACTAACCAAAAATTAATAACATTGTGTGACGTTTGAATTCTACTGGTTAAGTTCTGA
>BMAO01005750.1:0-20401 GCA_019973975.1 Trichonephila clavata
AGCAGGGGTCGTTAGATTGTAATTATTTTGGTACTTATGTACACCAGCGTTCAAATAACTCGCCAAATTTGCAACCCCAATTTCGCATGGGATGCACACGCTTAATTGGCAATCATGTGCTTCTTTTCATATACTGTCACCAATAGGTTGCGATAATTTGTAAGTACCTTATTTTTCACAAATTATGCTTTCACATTGATAAAGATAGTTTAGTTATTTTTATGTCAGTTAACAATAGTGTTGTATTTAATTTTCAATTTATTTTTATGCTCGGATATGTATTTTAGATATTTTTTTATATAAATACCAAATTTAATTTGGTTTTTACATATTATCGCACAGCGTTCAAGAAAACTCGCCACTTTGGAATCCCAATTTTGTATGCGCTGAATTGGCAATCATGTGCTTCATTTCCTATAATGTCACCAATAGGTTGCGATAATACATAAGTACCTTTAATTAGACAGGCCACACCACACCAATTTGGCATGATTTTGAAATCATGCCAAAAACAAATAGAGTACCAATATGAAATTAATATTGTGGATATTATTTTAGCCTTTTTTATCTTTCTCTCCAGTAATCCTTAATCAATTCAATATATTTTACAATATATATTTGTGTTGTATGAAACTATTTATATTAATTTAATCATAATATTGATTCTTCTTTTTTATTAATATCTTTTTAAGGTTTAATTTTATGTTATAACTAGCTGTATACAGCTACATTTGCTTTGGCTTAAATGGCGCCTCGCAGAAAAACGAATTTGGGTCGTCGTACTCACATACAGAAGGATCGAGAAGACGGCTTTCGAATAGGACTGAAGAAGAGAGGGCATCTGTACGAGAGAGAAATAGACTAAGTACCATTCAGATGTGCCACGCTGAACCTGAAGAAAGACGAGCAGCCAGGCTTGAGGATGCACGTTTGCGAACACAGCAGTCGTGTTCTGCAGCAACAGATTTGTTTCGTTATCAACGGAATGAACGCGAAAGGGTGAGGATAGCTGGAACACTTACCCAAAGAACAGCTGATCTGAATCTGCAATACCATCGTCTTGCATTCCAGTACAAACCAGCTATTGATTATAGTTCAAGTCAACATGTTGTCATTGACAGATGAGTCATGTCTGTACCTACTGTCAGGCTCTAAAGTTCAATAATGAAGCGAAAGGATGTGTTGCGCTAAATCAAATATTGTTGACGGCGTCACACATGCCACTTTTCGCAGTGCGTTTCAAGCTCTGAACTTATTAGAAAGTGACCAACAATGGGATATATGTATAAATGACGCATGCAGCACTGCACATCCAAACAAAATTCGCGCTTTATTCGCAATTATACTGACTCTTGCTTCCTTCGTCTCCCGTAGAGTTATGGGAAAGATATCGATCACATATGGCTGAGGATATTTTGCATAGAGTACGGTTAGAAAATGCAATATGGCAATGGAATTAACAGAAGACATTTACAATGAAACATTAATAAATATTGAAGATAAGTGCTTAACTATTGCAAATAAAGTTCTTATTCAATTGGGAATGCCAGCACCCACCCGAGCTACGATTGGTTCATTTAATGTGGATTTGCGCCGTGAACAAAGTTACAACATCAGCGATCTCCATATGTATGTCCAATCAAACATTCCCAAATTAACGTGTGAACAGAAGGGCATTTATGATCGCATAATGCAAATGATAAATGACGGAGTCGGGGGGGGGGACCTTCTTCTTGGATGCACCAGGAGGAACTGGGAAAACATTTCTTATCAGATTGATTCTGGTAACAGTTCGATCAAAGAATGTCATAGCATTAGCTCTCGCGTCATCTGGAATAGCAGCAACATTGTTACCAGGTGGAAGGACAGCTCATTCAGCTCTGAAGTTACCATTGAACATACAAACCATCGAGACTCCCATGTGCAATATTTCCAAAGCGTCTGGTATGGGAAAAGTATTGCAAAAATGTAAAGTCATTGTTTGGATGAATGTACAATGATACATAAAAAATCACTTGAAGCTCTGGATCGATCGCTACAAGATTTGCGTGAAAACGGTCAACCATTCGGGAATGCATTGATATTGCTCGCAGGAGATTTTAGACAAACATTGCCTGTAATTTCTCGATCAACACCAGCGGACGAAATAAATGCTTGCTGAAATATTCAATATTGTGGCGACACGTACGTACATTTCAGTTGACTATGAATATGCGTGTCCAGCTTCAAAACGATCAATCAGCGAGGTATTCTCACGACAGTTACTGGACATTGAAATGGACAGCTGCCAATAGATGAGACAAGACAATATCATTACCTGATAATTTTTTAATTTAGTGACATCGAAAGAAGAACTTATCGAAAAAAGTATTTCCTAATATTCAATTAATTAGAGGAATCACGACTGGCTCAGTGAACGAGCTATCCTTGCGGCGAAGAATAAAGATGTCTATCAACTTAATAATTTGATACAATCCAGCATTCAAGGTGAGGAAATTATATATACGTCGATAGACACCGTTGTGGAGGAAGATGAAGTAATTAATTACCCATCAGAGTTTTTGAACTCTCTTGATCTGCCCGGAATGCCACCACACTTATTAAAATTGAAAATAGGTGTGCCAGTTATCATGTTGCGTAATGTCAATCAGCCAAAACTCTGTAACGGCACGCGACTCGCTGTTAAGAAATTGATGAACAACGTAGTGGAAGCAACAATATTAACTGGGCCTTTTAAAGGAGAAGATGTCCTGATTCCTCGAATTCCCATGATCCCAACCGATACACCATTTAAATTTAAAAGATTGCAATTCCCAATTCGATTGGCATTTGCAATCACAATCAATAAAGCCCAAGGTCAATCGTTAGAATTGTATGGGTTAGATTTAAGTGTGAATTGCTTCTCACATGGACAATTGTATGTTGCGTGCTCCCGTGTCGGCAAACCTGATAGCCTTTATATTTACGCAAACAATGGCAAAACAAAAAATATTGTATACCCACAAGTATTGCAAAATTAGCCCTTTTCCCTCAAGGACTACAAAAGGTAGAGCCATTTCTAATTTGTGTATATTTTTAACTGTTTGACTGTTTTTTTTATTTAAATTAATGTAATTTTTTTATCAGTTTTGGGCTATTTTTAATTTTCTGTTTATTACTATTTTATAAACTGTATGAACTTTTATGTATTTTGCATTTAATTTATTGTTTAGATTATTTCTTATTTATTTTTGTGATTTGCATTTAATTAATTTTTGCTTATGATTGTTTCTTACATATTTTTGGGATTTTTATCTGATTTTTGTTTATGATTATTTCTTATATATATTTGGAATTTCATCTGATATTTGTTAATGATTATTTCTTATATATTTTGTGATTTGCAATGTGTTTATTGTCTGATTGAATCTTTAAATAATTTGAAATCACCCAGTTTTACCTCATGTTTTGAAACACAATTAATTTTACGAGTTCTCAGACCTCCATTTCTGTAATTAAACCAGACTCTCCATTGAGAAAATTATGCCCAATATAAGATTCACAATTGGCTGGATGGACCAGCTCTCTTTTTTCCACTTAACCAGACTGAGCCACAGCAACGCGTGGCAGGGTACAGCTAGTATTTTATAAAATTTCTTGTTTTCTTTAAAACAAAATTTTGGCACCCATGCCAAGACGCTCTAAATTTTCCTGGTAGTCAATGGATCTAGATGAATATTACTTACCCAAAAATGTTTAATCTACGTAGCGAAAAGAAATGTACAATTATAAAGCTTTAACGGGTTCTTAAATGTTAGTAGTATAAATGTACTTAATACTTAAAAGTCATTAAAATACTGCAGGCAATTATGATAGCATGCACGTTTTTCAATGAAAAGTATTAAATGAAATATATTTATCGCTTATAAGCTTTATCGTACTTTTTGATGATCCATTGTACAGGGCTTTCGATACTTTATTATATCAGATCAAGTTCTCGTAATCGTTTTTAGTAAATTTTTATAACATTTTATGATGTTAAGACTGCGTTTTACAAAATGTTGGGCGCACCCCCTAGGAGGCGTGACAACCCTCCGTGGGGGGGGGGCGAGCATATCGAAAAGTCAAAAATAAAAGAAGAATACTTTTTTAAAAAATATCAATTTCTTAAAAAAGAAAAGCAAAATACATTCTGACAAATTTTTATTGATATAATATACTTATAAATGAATCCGACTGCACAATATATTATATTTGATATTTAATGAATCAATACTAAGTTAAGAACAGGTTTAAAACTTACTAGTGACTTCCATTCACTTGTAATATAGAAAATTATATACAAAATTTAATACTATCTTGTTAATTTGGGCGGTTTATAATCAGAGTCGTATTGTAACCTTACGTCATAGTACATTATTATTATTACATTCTATATATTGTTATCGTATACAGGAGGGCGCGTTGAAAATTATGATTGAAAATGGGTTGCAAGCATTGAAAGTTTGAGAAGCACTGTGTTAAGAGTTTTCTCAAACCACATTAGGTTGTATACGTGCTATAAAAGTGTCGTGTCATGCAGGTATTGCGTGTGTGCGTATATGTACATATAATTATAAATTAAATTCAATATATTTAATTTTAATTTTATATGGAGCTTATCGATCACAAACTTTAATTATTTTTTCAACGAAACATTCAGAAGCATTTAATTTTAATTCGTAAACTATGGTTTAAGTTTTCATTACATAAATAAAGACAGCTTTTTAATTATTTAAACACCTGAACCATATCTTTTCCATACATAATAATTTATAAACACACAAGGTTAATAAGTTTTCTAAGTTATACCTAACTGCCTAAGTTTTGATACAGATATATTTCACTCACTACTTCCTAAATCACATTTTCACCTCATTAGGAAATTTAATTAACATCACTTGTAAATTATAAGATGTTGATTTTGAGAATAAGGAAGGATATGAGACACAGTGGTAATTGGAGGTTCCTGGAAAGAATTTATAATATTTCCACATTATTGTATTTCTTTGATCTGTACTTTTCTTAGCATTTGATAGAATTGTAAATACACTTGATGTAATAAATTAATGTTGAGTAATATTTAAAATTAGTATATTATGGTATTTTGTTCATTAACTCATATCTACGATTTCAATGAAGCACTAAATGTAGAAATTGACATTTGTGTGTTGATTTCTCTCTCTCTCTCTCAACAGCGTTCTCCAATTAGATTTTTAATCACAAAATATACAATTGTTGGTATCTCTCATATCATATAGCCATTAGAATTGGATTTAAAAAGTAACTCATGATTTCTCTTTTTGTCAGCATGGTATTTTGAAATTCTTCAGAAAGCAGAAAATTGGAATTACAAATTTAAATTCAAGCTTGAATGGGAATAAAATTATGTGATTGATATTCTCAATTTCTTGACACATATTGTCTATATGAATGTGGTTATTCCATCTGAATTCCAGAAACTAAAAAAAATACAGTAAACTTATGCTCTTATATTAAAAAAGGAGCTAACATTTCATGAGTATAACACTTATTTAAATTAAGAACTTTGTTTAATAGATTACTCAGTTAAAAACTAATTAATAGAATTTTGTTGAATAGCACTATGAATAATGTAATCATGGTGTCTATAAGTTTTATAAATTCTTTCAAAATCAATTTATACAAGTGTATGAATTTTTAAACTTAATCAAAAAAATATTTTTGTATGATATTTGTTACTTTTATTTAGTGTTTTTAAAAGGAATACGGTTAAAATGAAAGAAAAAAAAGATAGAAAACATAAAAACATCAAATTTAATCAAAAAATTAAAATATAATCATTAAAATAGTTGATTTAATATTATTGGGTATGAAGGATGTGATAAGCATCCCAGCCGAGCCCCCAAAATATGGGAAAATGACTACAACCATAGGATGACAATGATTTATTTAACAGTGAAGAATGGAATTGTAAGATATATTTAACACTAAGGAGAACGTCTTTCTCTTACGTCTCGTGTTAATTGTCCGTCGGCATCCGTCTAAGTGATTTCCCGTGCAGGGCACTATTGACGGGATGTGATGTCAGAGAGAGAGAGAGTTTGGGTTATATATATATATATATATATATATATATATTAAAGATTGCTCACTACTTGTTTGAATATTAAACTAGTTAAATATATTTGGATATTTTATGAGAATATCATTCATTCATATTGTATGGAAAAAGAAACAGATTTACATTTAGTGAGGAAACCATTTCTTTCAATATCGTTATGTTTTTTAATATCTTCTGAAATCGAGGAATAAATAATTTTATAAATCAGCATATTTTTTCTCAAATTACTAAACACTATTTAAAATTAATGTCTCTATGTTAGTGTAAGACTTGCTTTAACATTTTTCAATGTATACTGAATTTTTGTGCTTTACGTATGTAATAAACTTCTTATGGCTTAAATAAAAATAACCTGATTACTAAAATTGAATTAGGAACTTTTTAATGAATTTTAAAATTAGTATTAAGTAAATATGCTTTCGGTAGACATGCCTTCAAATATTTGTAATTTCAAATCTTTTCACAACTAAAATGGAAAATTGAATTTCGTAAGAAACTTTTGTAGTCTTTATCTAGTTGTAAGAAAAAATGTATATATTGTGATATGATATTTATTAAAAAAAAAAAAAAATGTTGCAAATTGTTAGGTAACAATTGATAAAAAGGGATAGCCGTGTAGTAAATAATTAACAACACTATCTTACAATATATTTCAAAAATTTTAGGAAATTATAGTAACTATTTAATTTATCAGAAAAGGAGTTTATATCAAGTTTGCATGTAATATCTTTCTCCATATTGTTCATGAAATTATTTCAAGGTTTCCGTTGTGTCATTCTTTAACTTATTATATACTTAGATGCAGTATTTTATTTTGCATGAACATAGTAAAGTTTAATTTAGAATGCGCAACTCTCAGTTTTTTAAAAAAAATACCAACGTGAAACTCAAAACCGTATATAAATTAACTCTATTTTCTTAATTATATTAAATAATATAACTGAATGAGAGGGAATATATACAAAATATGTAAATATATGCTTTCAATTAGATTTTCCCTTTCCAACTTTTCTTAGATCTGTTACATAACATAAGTAAGAACGTGAATTAAATTAGATGCTACATTATCTAAATACCTCCTATTTCTTAAAAGAAATAACAGAATTACCTCTTTAAAATTTCAAATGGGTAATGTAAGTTTCTAAAATTGTTGTTTGTAATTTTTGCTTCAGAATGCGAGTATTAAAATATACGCTCTTTTTACGCAATGAAGTATAAAAAGTCATAAAAACAAAACAATTTTCATTTTATATAAGTTTATAATGCTTACATATTGGTGAGTCATTTTACCATTCTAAGTAAGCAGACGATTTTAAAACAAATAGTTTTGTGCATAGAATATGTACTTTAAAGATTTCGAAATACACTTTTCTTGTGTTTATGACTAAATTTATGTTGCATTTTAAACAACCAGTATACTTTCTATAATAAAAACATTTTTAAAAAAAAAGATTATTTTTGTTTTTATTTTTGGTTCTTCAAAAATATTTCCTAATCTCTAGATAAAATGCTATGTCTTCGAATAACTCTAAATTATTCGTTGACAGAAAATTCTAATTTTCACAGAATAACGAGAGGAATGAAAGAAAAAATCCTTAATCTCATTGCATTAATGCAATTAGAACTGGAGGGAAAACATTTAGCATCTTAAATTACCTTTTAAAAATGCCTTCTATTGGAAAAGGAAATATGGAAATGAAATAAGAAAAACAAATATTTGGAAACGAGATTAAAAATGTTTAAAAAAGCGTAGCAAAATATTATTTTTACTCGTGAATAATTAAAATGTTTTTTCTTTTTTTCTTTTGATTGAAAAGCTTTAGAAGGTGACACATTTTTTAGATAGAAAAAAAAAGAAAAAAAATATTTGCAACTGACGGCAAAGATTTGACATTAATTTTATAGAAGTTTGAAAAAATCTATAAATTACATGCATATAATTTCTATGCTAAGTTACTTTTAACAAACTGAACTGTCAACGGATATCACATCTAATCTTTAAAATAAAAATATAATTTAAAATTATTTTCATTACCAAACAGTTTCATTATTTAAGAGGTCCCTGACGGTATGATTGATTTAGAAAAATTTTTCACTCGAAGATATTGATTATTTTAAGATTGCATTATTAAATAATGAAGGGCAGTCTATGATACTTTAATAGAGAATGTAATTCCCGATCTTGAGTTGTATGATATTGTGTTTATATTTGAATATATGTTGAGATGTTGGGTGACTTTCAGGTCAAGAAAGTTTTATATTAACTTGAGAATTTAATTATATATTACTATATTTACATTATATTTACATATGCTCATGTCAAAAATTAAGGTCGCAAACATGTTTTTCGTCATAATTTTAAAATACATCCAGTAAGACTAATCGAATTTTTGTTTTTTTATTTATTTTGAGGAACTAGTTGTACAATGTCAACCTTCATTTTAGTAAAAGTAGTTGTTAAGCGTTAGTATATGTAGAACTGCTGGATTGATACTGTTCAAGCATAGAACGGAAGAATATTGATTCCAGTTTTAAGAAAATTGCATTAAAACAAACAAGTTAGTCTGTTCGCAATGAGAGTGACTTCTCACAATCATCTAGATGATTCCTTGAGATAGAAGGCTGGTTGGCATTTTGGAAGCTGGTAGACTCAAGTGGAGGTGGCTCGATGGTTACAAGTGGCCGGAAAGTGATTTTCAAGTTATAGAATTAATTCCAAACAAATGTTACTGTGCCCCGGAAGTTAGGCCAATTAGCTTCAGAACATCGACATCTGAATGGCATTGTAAATTGGCATTAAGCGCACGAAGACATATGCGGACAACGACTTTTCAGTTTGTACTTGACTTTCCTGCTGTATCTGTGGAAGAATAATTTCCAGGCATACATTCTAAATATGTTTTGAAGAGACTGGCCTTTACTCCCAGCGTCCAGTCTCGTGTGTCCTATTGACTGCACCTAGCAGGAAAGACTGGATGTTGGGGAACTGAAAACTTCGGTTGTGGACCGCACAAGATGGTAGGGGGGATTTTTTCAGTGATGGAGTCGAAATGTATCAGATAAATTTATTCTCGTCCAGTCATCACCTTGAGAGAGAAATTGGAACTGAATTTCATCCCTCCTACGGGAAAAAATTGATAGATTTGGTGACAAAGGAATTATTGTATGTGGAGGTATAATGTTGGGCAGTCGTACACTAATGTACATTTTCGACGCGGGTACTGTCAACTCACAGCGCTATAAGGAAAAAATACTAGGAGGTTTTTCTGGGTGCTTTGAGCCCGTACTACATTTCTATGAATGATAAGGCACAACCACACAGAACTCACACAGTTTATTAATTTTTTAGGATACTGATATTCGCCGTATGGATTGAACCTAGAGATCTCCGGATAACAATTTTATTAAATATGTTCGAGATGGTCTAGAAAAAGACATTTCTTACCGTATTTACCCTCCCAAAGCCCCCTATTATTTAAAACTCCCACTTTTCGAAAAATGGGGTTTGTTGCCACAAATACTTATTGATACCCTCATAGACAGTATGAGAGCTCGTTATGAGACTTTCATAGCAGCTCAAAGTAGTCACACTCCATATTAGACAGATTTTTCCCTAAGTAAATAATTTATCTTTGGTTAATTATTACACACTTTTTGATATGATTTGTATCTTAATTCACAATTACAATCTTTGCCATACTGTTGTGTTGTTATATTCTTTCTGACGTTGTAATATGTCTGTGTGCCAAACTTCGTGGTAACACTGTGGTCAGTTCATAAGTTTTCACAGATTTTATACTTGTGACCTTTATTTTTGACATGGGTGTATTACAGATAATCTTTTAAAATTACGTTGTTCATAATCGTCTCCCTACAATTCGTAACAGATGCGATGGTTCATCGTCCTTTGTTACATCCTGACGTCTTCTATTTTTTTTTTTGGGGGGGGGTCTAAAGTCAGTATAGCTCTGACAACAAGTTGTGCTCTATCAGGCATGTGCAGAAATGTTCTGTCCAGGGTAAACAGATCTGGCGCCTTGACAATAGCGCCCCGCACCACATATATATGTACGTTATATAATCAAACTGCAAATTCAAGTTAAAAGTTATTTTATTCTTTAACTGTTTTCATAATTCCAAATTCGAAATTAAAATACAACTACTGCTCTTTTAATGATATTCTTCATGAGTTTATGATTCCCAAATCATACAAAAATATTAAATTTTTTATATTCAGATCTTCATATTGTGAAATTTGATTAACATTTTTTTTCCGAAATAAAAGAAATTATGAAACAAACAAACTAAAAAAGAAGGAACATTTACCTTTATTGCACATTACATTAACTCTATAAATAAACGAAAATAGATTATGAGAAACCTAAATGTATGGAATAAATTTGAAACTATTTTTAAAATTACACATTAACATTAAAATATTTCCAGATCCTTTACTCTGTATTTTTAATAATTAAATATTTTAATTCGAAATGGTTGAATCATGTTTAATATAAACGAAATATTTTTAATTCAGAAAAATATAAAAATGTTTTGATTGGAAAATCTTTTAATCTCTTCCAAGATTTATATAAAATGATTTACATTTCAATAACTCACAAATCAAGCTTATTAAACGCGAAGTATATAATTATAATAAAAGTTTTACGAGAAAAAACTTTTACAAACTTGATAAAAATTAAATCTGTCAATCTGTATATGACCTGATATCTAAAGAAATTAATTTTAAATTTTCATTACTTTCTACCATCCGTACTACGATACGATAATTGATACTTTGTATCGAAATGACTAGTTTCAATGTGAATGATGTTTATTAAACCTTCTATTATTTTAACTGAAAAATACCGAATATCGTATGAAATTTTGAATTAAATTGCACGTATCAGTAATTAAATAGTCAATTACACTCATTAAAGTAATTACTTTTGTAATGGGATGATTATACGAAGTAAAGTTCCTGTAAACTGTTGTCTTCTGAGGTTTGTCTCTGAGCACTGCATATAATTAGATGTTATTAGTATCCATTAAATTTAATTATTCTAAGGATACAATAAACTTATTCAAAAGTTCGGATTTTTATCAGTGTTATAAGAGAAAAACATAGAAGTAAGTAAAATAGATGTTTTCAACATTAAATATCTCATATTTCCAACAAAAGACACTTACTGCATTTTATAACTTTGCCGAAAGAGGTAATGAAATATAATAAATTAGATTAAAATTATAAATAGATTAAATATTTAAAGTTTATATAAATATTTCAGTTTTTATTTTTATTTTAAATATTTATTTTGGGAAAAAAGAATACTTTAGAGTCACTTTTCTCCTTACCTTAATACTTCAGTTCAATTCAATAATAAAAAGTATAAGGAATTTCACCTTATTTGCGAATTATATATATAAATTTTTAGAAACGAGATTGCAGATGGGAAATTACCATTTCAGACCTAATACATTCCCCGGGAACTGAAGTCGCATTTCAATGTGGCAATATATAGGTGGATACATACTGCCACAATTTGATTCTGACACCCAGTTTCCTCTCCTACCTGAAGCATCTGAGCTCTTACGATTGGAAACTGGACAAAGAATTTAACTTTGTCCTAGAGCATCCAAGCCAAACAGTCCCTCTAGAGATCATTCACATACCACATGGAAGCTGTCACTCTTTTCCATCATGAACATATTTTTTTTGTTTATTTTAAAGAAAAAAAATGCTTTATGCAAAATTTATAGAAAAATGTGACCTATAAATTTCTAGCGTTTTTGAATAACACTGACAAAAATCAACTATTGGCTGTTATTTTGCTTTGAGTTTTGTTTTTTGTGGATAAAATTTTTTTAACAACACTTTTTCGAAAAAACGTAACTGAGTAGGGTCGAGACCCTGAGGTCGCACGTGAATTTTGGGACTCCAAATGAACATACGCTGCTATGAAAATAGCTACACATGTTTTTTTATTCAACAGATTTACTATCAATCAAGATCATAAGCCGATGGATCAATCGAATGAATTGGGTACCTAATATTCCAAAGACAAATAATTAAGCACTTAATTGAGGGATCCATTGAAACAGGACTCGTCAGATATCACCCCTGTGAACTGCTTATTACGATCAAAAGCTTCTTTTCAAGTTCACCAAGGCTTCCAAAATTCAAATCATTAATATCATAATAATAGCATCCTAACGACTAACTCTAACCCTCACTTTGCTAGGGCTTCAATAGTAATCAAATTGAGGCACAAAAGGCGGTTCTTAACTCAGACAACTGTTAGACAATTATTTTCCTCAAGAGGATTAGTAGAAAGGCGTGGATGGGATTCATCACGATTATTACATTACGTATATAAAACTCAAAAGTAAGTTATATATGTATGTATGTGTGTATACTATAAAATAATAGAAATAATATGCCAAAGTAGAAGCTATTCGAAAGAGATGAATGTCATTAAATGGTGAGATGAACATAGATTAAAAACGAAACGTTATTTGTATCATGTGAATTAATTACTTTATTCACAGGCAATTTATTTACAAGAGGGAAAGAAATGGACTTTTACTTGTAAAAATGTCTTACATCCTTCTACGGGATTACGAGTTCCAATAAACGAATTAGATTGAGGCAATCCAGAGAGTTTATGAGACACTTAATCACGATAGCCCAAATCTGCATTATTGTGGATATATTGAGCAATCGCAACGGCTGGCGAAGTTTTGATGAAGAACGAAAACAACCAATAGAAATTCATATATTGATAGGCATTATCAAGAAGAAATGGAACGCAAAGGCCCATGATAGGAAGTGCAATTTGTGGAGTAAACAATTTCTCCATGCTGTTAAAGTACCTTGAAAAAAAAAAGAATTTATTATATATAAGTTATGTAAAAATACTCATAAACGTTTACATTAATTCATATGAAATAGGGGAATAAATATCATAAATTAATAGAAATTATAATATATATGCTTCAAAAGTGGGCAATTCTAAAAAAGTAGATGTAACTAATTGAAATTATGAACTTAATGAATCTAATACAGCCATTTTAGCCTCCACATTCAAAAATTTTGCTATAAATTTTCTAGTAATCAATTTCACTTATTTGTAAACACTTCTTAGTTTAATAAAAATTTTGATATAAGCTCCTTTTTCCTGGCAGAAGTCTAAGTTTTCAATCAAATTCATTTGAACTTGATTATTTTGGTTAATTTATCTGCCTAGAGCAGCGTCATCAAACGGATTTTTACTATTCTAAAACTTCATGTTTTGTAGAAAAATAATCATTGTGAATAAATATCCACACATTTTTCAAACATTTTATAGTTCGGTTTAAGACATATAGAAGAACTACTCCCATTAATTCTTATACACAGTTTGAAATCAAAATATCTAAACATAATCGTATATTAAAACATCTACAAAATTAAACATACCTGAATTGAAGATTATGAAGATTTCTCCAAGTGTAAACATCTTTAGAATCAAAGATCTTTAGGAAAGGGTACAGGCTCAATTCATTCTGGCTGCATTTTAATGTTCTTAATTCTGATTCTGTAGGATTATTCGTGTTTGTGAACCAAACTAATCTATCCCCTGGCATAAAATTAACATTTCATCAAAAACTTTCTGTATATCTGTAAAATTTAATAATTTAATTTGCACATTTATGAGAATCTTGACTAAACTTCATGATTTTATCAAAGATTTCAGAAGAGAGATCTGAAACTTGAACTACTCATATGAAGAGTTCATCTTGAGAATTTAAACATATTTTCTACCTAGCTTTTAGGATCAACATTTAACCAGATAATGATTAACCTGGCCGGCTGGGTGGCGTGGTTGGTTTGTCGCTGGCCTTCTGCACCCCATCGATCCCGGCCCAAGTCGGTGGATTTTCATGATGCAGAAAATCGACAACGGCCATGTCGTATGATTATGTGGCATGTAAAAGATCCCAGAGTGTCTGTTTGGCTTGGATGCTCTCGGAAAAATTAAATCCTAGTACTGGTTCCTATCGCCAAGAGCTCCCTCTGAGGAGAAAACTGGGCATCAAAATTGCTTGCTGTAATTGGTATGTATCGCCTGTATGGTGCAGCGCTAAAAAGTGATACCAACCCCTGGGGAATGTACTAGGTCTGAAAATGTTTAAAATACCAATACGCAGCTACACTGAGAAAAAAAAGACTTACTGTGACAGGCTATCGAAAATTATACTAATTTTGGTAACTTGGGAGCAAATCACACTTGAGAAAAAAGAATAATATCTAATTATTGATATAAAATTAATTTGTAAAATAAAAAAGATATATAATATAAAAAAAAAAAAAAAAAAAAAAAAAAAAAAAAAAAAAAAAATAAAAAAAAGTACCACTGAGACAAAGCGCTCCTTGTCAATTCTGAAGCTAATTACTTACGAATAGATGATGTATTTATATCATGATATTAGATTATCTAGTATTAAGCAATCACTGAGTTTCCACTTATATTAACTTCTTTTATTTGTTTGTCTGTCTTAAATAAATAATTGTTGTTATGCGTGTAATATTTTCCTCTTACATGGAGGCGTTCGGGCGATGGAACTCAGTACAAATAGACTGGGACAACTTTTTCTAAAGGTATTTAACACAAATGAGTCTCATGATATTCACACAACTAATTAATTTTTCTCAATTCTGAAGGTATACTATTCTGTCATACAATAATTAAAAAAATATATTAAGTAATTATCTTCTTTGTAGCACTATATATTTTGAAGTGAAAAATACAAAATTTATTAAACTAAAAGCATAAAATTTTGAGCTAAATAATTCAACAATTAAGAGAGAAAAAACATTTAAAATGGGATCGAAGAAAATCATAACAAAAACTATAAACAAGAAATAAGAAATCAGACTTTTCATACATATTACTTATACACAATGCTTTTAATAAACTGACGGATAGTGAAATGTATTCAAAAACAGGAAACTGGAATTAATAAATATTATTTCCACCAATGCAAACTTCCTTTCAAATCAACATTATTTTTGTAGGATTTCGTAACTGAGAGCTCACTTTGAAGCGCATTCCTATTTGATTCAATTACCTATTACCGATCCCCCGAAAGGAGGAACTAAATTGGATTTCCTCCTGGAAGAAATATTACAACAAATAGAATAGTGATGGAGGTAATCAAGTGTATCATATCAATTCTTTCTTTAAGCGAAAATCTAATCAAAGCTATTGGATACGATCGAATCTCGTTCAGAATGAATATATTTGCATACACATTGAGACAATAATCTCATTCTTAAATTCATAGAAAAAAGTAAATTTTATTTTTCCATTTTTTTTTTTCTTTTGACAAAATAAAAAGAGATATCCAAAATAAAGATTTTTTTTCTCAGTTATTCGAAATGAAAGCCCCCTCCCCCTTAGAAAATTCGGAAACAAATTCTTTATTAAATGGACTTGAAATATACTCAAAATAACTAAAGTGAATAAAAATATTAAAAATTTGTAGACAACCAGTTATGTATTATTCTTTTGAACCAATTATTAAGGAAAACTTTAAAGAATATATTTGGTTCCAAGGTAAAAACAGAAAGTTTGACTAAACAAACAAAGGTCTAATACAAAACAAATGATAAAATAATAGATGAAACAGCAAAACAAAGGTTCATCATTGGATTTTTAATCATAAATACTTTTATAACTTACCTTTGGAAAAATTGCATTAGAATCTAACTTTTTCTTATCTAGTTTTAGAGTGACAGTAGAACATCGACGACTGAATAGCTATTTTTTCTTCATGAATACATTGTATATAGTTCATAATTCACTGTTACGCATATATTATATTTGGCAAAAAAATATGTTATTTTGAATTAAAAAAATTTAAATGTTAAATAAGATGCCATATTCAAGATAATGTAGACACAAAATATATGAATACGTCATTTACCGAAGCTATTAGCTCCACATGTTAAAAAGCCGAGAAAAACGATAAAATAGTATATATTGTTTTTTAAAATTCTTTTTAGGTTACAACTTCAAAAATGTAATGTATACGGTATTACCGCAGACGCATCTTTTATGTAATGATATATACATATATGAGATAGAATAATTGTTATTATTAATACAATGTTTTACTGATAGTAAAAGTTAATCGATTTGGCAAGTGAAAAAAAATATTAACAAAGTTAATACAAAAAAATTAAGTTTAAAAAGTTTAAGTTTTTAATTAAGTTTTTTTTTAAGTTTTAAAAAAATTAAGTTTTAATTAATTAAAAATTAAGTTCAGCCTTGGAATTAATCTTTTATTATGGAAAAACTTCATTAAAATATTTATATTTTATTTTAGAATTTAGCAAAAATGAAAAATAATTATTCTGTTAGTTCTATACAATATTACGAGTACTATTACTATGTTTAAATGCAATTTTCACAATATAAATGATGTTTTCTTCGTTAGCTGCATTTGAGATCCCGTCTGTCGATTTATCTTAAAAGTTTTATGATACTCATGCTTAATATGAGGGATAAATTTCAACAAGTCCATTATACATTTCAACTTTTCTCTTGTCATAGTTCTACCTTTTGGATGCATTAAAGGTTGGTTTACATTAGTCGCCCATCCGGTATAGTGGTTAGCGATGCTGACTGTTATGCGGTAGGGCCTGGGTTCGAATCCCGGAGAAGTCATGGATGTTTGTAAATGTATAGTGCCTTTGCGGTATGGGGGTACTCTAAATAGCCGTCGAGCAGCAAGTCCTCTCGTGAGGTTGGTGGATGGGGTAGAGAGGTGGGGGCCCCTGACCCTCCCCCAGGGTGCTCTCCCTCAAAATTGGGGTGGAACCGAGCTAAATCGTACTGTCACCTGTATGGTGCTCAAGGCTACGGCCAACGACAGGCGTACATGCAGCCCCTTGCCATGATGAATTTCGTGAGCCTAGATCTGACGCAGTCGAGATCAGGTGGCATAAGAAACAACAACAACATTTGTCCGACATAGTGATCAACCTGCTATAAACATTTTCTTATATTACTGATAATAAATCTGATATTTTTGTTAAAGTCAAACATTAATTGTATGGAGTAGAGTTTCGACTTTTCTAATTTTATCCAGAGTATTTTCAGCTAACATAGTGGGACATGTTACCTTTCTTTTATTGGTAGATCTTTCTGAAATGCTGTTTTTTTATATGTTTTTATTATATTACACCAATCATCTGACGAAAAAATTTTATGAAATTTCTTTTTTTGCTTGACATTCAATGAAAGCAAATTGTGAATCATTAGGCAAGAAACGGCACCCAAATACCAGAAACTTCATTTCAATCTATTCAGCTTGTATTTATGTACTTAGAAGCAATTGTAGTAAACCTAGATTTTTTTTTTAATATTTCTGTTTTTTTTTAAAGATTTTCCTTTCTTTATAAAGCTTTTTTCCAAGTCAGAAGGAAATACAAAAATGATTTCAGATGCTGCCATAATATCTGCACCCATATTACTACCAGCCGTTTCAACCCTTTGCAAGTGACGTTTTTCGATTTTTGCCATTTTCATTTTCTCTCTGTGAGAAGATTTAATTTTTATTTCTAGAGAATCAAAAGTGTTGCATTAAACGAACAGCCTCCAGATGTCCCCGTAGCAAAGGAAAAAGAGTCAGACGGTTAACTAGATTTTTATTATAGTTTAAAATGCACTTTAGTTTGGAGTTAATCAGATTTGTTTCTGAAAAAAAAAATATTTATTATACAGTGGCTAAAATATTTTGCCATTTAGTAGTGTTAATATCTATTATTAAAGAAATTTGTTTTGAATACATACAGTAAATAAAGTGTCAAGTGCTTTGGTATTAGAATGTAATAAGATTAAAAAAAAACAGTTAATCCCTCACTTCTCAAACTGTGGGACGAGCCCTCCTGGGGGAGGCGTGATAATTTAACGAAGGGAGTGCTAGCATATTGAAAAGCCAAAAAGAAAAAAAATAATAATTTCCTGAAAGTAAACAAACAAAATACATTCTGACATAATTAAGAAATAAAACACACTTATAAATGTAGTGCACAATGTAATTTTATAATTAATTTAACAATACTAAGCTAAAAATGAGTTTAATAATTACCAGTGACCCCATGGGCATGTCATACATAAAATTATACTTACCTTGATAATTTGTGCGGTTTATAATTAATCTCATGACTACCGGTTAAAGGTTGCTGTTTCCTCCCCAATGCCACCACTTTCCACGTAGGTGCACGTATGTGATGTATTGGGGCTGAGGGGAGGAAAAGGGATATTTAACAAATCCTCTGAAATAAGTAGAACCTTCGAAAACGATGTCAAGGTTCTTTAGTTGCATTCCAAATCCTTCGGAATAATTTTATGGACAGCAGGGCACAGCAAAGATTGTACTTCGGAAAGACGTATATATACGTCCGGGACAAATAACGCTTTGGTTGAGGAAGCCGTTTATATACGCCGATAAGATATTAAAGTAGTATAGTAGCTTTAGCGTCTAAGTTCATTGTTAATGAGTTCAATACATTGTTTTAGTATGGAGGGAAGCGCAATGAAAATTAGTATTGAATACTGGGTCGCAAATATTGAAAGTTTAAGGAGCACTGAGTAATCTATTTGGAAAGAAAATCATCCATATATAAGTTAACTAAAAATTAAAAGTGTTTCAAGTTATTTTGTTTAAATGAACAAATATACAGACATTTTGAAAAAAGAAATGAAATTCAATCAACATATGATTATATTGATAGAAATTTAAGCAAATGTTCAACCAATATGTTATCTATTCTAAGATAGGATTAAATTAGGTTTTCATGATATATAAATGAAAGAATCGTAAGGAAAAGTTATAAAATACAATCTCTCATTTTCCCCTGAATGAGAAAAAGAAGGTAATGAGTGAATGGGCGATTTGCATAGAAATAACAAATGGGAAATGAAAGATTGTACTTGATAATGTAATAGTGTGCTGTGATGTTGATTAACTTCCGGCAGAAAAGTAGTAGGTTACAGAAGTTTTTGAAGTAAGATAACTTCCAATGAATGAAAGTTCAAAATAGCTCTTAAGAAATCGTATTAAGGGTGAGATATATATCTTTACATTTTTCTGTCTTTTTCTCTTTATCGTGTATCTATTCCCAATTTCATTTGCAGCATTTTTTACCAAAGAACCATCATATTAATGATTTCGTAAGGAGTCTTGGTTTTCCGAATTTTTTAAGAATCTCAATCTTTTTAGGATTGCATCATTAACTTTGCAATCATTGCTCCACAGTGGAGACTATTTAATATTATTCAGATATCATTTCCAGTCATGAATGATAAAAAGGTAAACATTATCTTATATGTATTTTGATTTTTTACTTATATTTATTATTTAAATATTTGAATAAACTGTTAAAAGATTAAGGCTAAACTTTACTAAATCTACAGATTAGCTTTTAATCGATATAACTAAATAGCTTCTTAAATCGATATAATTAAATAATTTTAATATCTCTCTGTGTTTTCCTTTTGTGCTATATATATATATATATATAATATATCGTAAGAAAATTTATGAAATTCTTAAGAAAATAGTAACATAATTGAAAATTAACTGAATTGTATAGAAATATTTTAAGATTTCAGGTACAGTATATTATTAAACGGAATGGATTTATAGTGATTGAATCATTACTTAATAATAATGTATGATATCCAATGCTGAAATTCACACATGTTTAATATACATTGCAAAAGATAATCTAATCAATTGGTAACTTATTATTTTCAGACATTCATCTTATAATTTATTTTTCAAAAATTCTACCTTATAATTTGTTTTAGCATAATTCAATGTTTCCACTTGTGGAAATATAATGATTTAAATTATTATTATTTTCTTAAGTAAGGTAAGTATATTTGGAATTGGGTCTAAATATCCGTGATATTTTTATTAATCCTCTTGGGGAAATTCTTCTTCAACAATGGTTTGAGTTTAAAATAGCCTTCCGTAGAGATAACTTTATTTCATGCTAATGCAAGTGCTATTTAAACCTTGGAAATGAGTGTGTTAGAGTTAGTCATTACTCGTTAGTGGTTAGATGCTAATTCTTAAGCTATCATTCAAGCAAGAACTGCCATTCAGAAAAGTGGAAATAATGAAGAAGCAGATTTGAAGATGACTGTAACAGCTTAGGAAATACCTTACAAGTGATCTACAATCGGATCATATATAAATGTCTATTTGATAATATTATAAGCTAAG